>CP125822.1:19211514-19479014 GCA_036287905.1 Corylus americana
ATTTTGTTCTTGTTGCTCTAAATTTTGGGTTGAAATTACAATTGCAGCCTTGTCAAGACACCTGCATTACAAAGTTATGTTTCATAAATAAATGTTAGAATAAATTACCGAAGGTTCGGATTTTGTATCAAGATTGATCCCTGACTTAAGAATAAAATCGGTTATCCGAAACTTAAGAATTCAAATTTGTGTATGCTATCCAACGTAGACATACTCAAAGCAAAACAATTATAACCTTTGATTCTGATATTAAATGAAAACAATATTGGTGGTGTTAAAAAGTTGACACAAAATGATACAATTTCGTATCAATGCGAACGAACATCTTGGATTCTACAATGTAGCCTCACTTTGCACGTCACACCAAAGGGCCTAACAAACTATCAGATTCTGGAAGTCCATTTTGGCCTAGAAATAAGGATGTGCTAAAATATTTTCACTTTAAAAATGAGTTGGACTGATCGAGTTTTTGGGTTTAGAGAGAGAACCTGAGGCCCAGGGTGTGAGGCAAGCGGCGAGAACTAGGTCGGTTTTCATGAAGTTCTTGAGCATCCCGTGGGAGGGGACAAAACATCTTGGAAGCAGATGCTACGAAGACTCTAAAAACAGTGATCAGAGGACTCCCCTGTGGTGTAGCATATTTGTATGAGCCTGAGACACTCACAAACAGAAGAGCTACCACCATCAATACTATTGCTGGTATTCCATATTGGCCAAACCATGGCAAAAATGAAAGCGCAAAGGTGATAATCATCGGAACGAGGAAGCGTATGAATTTCCAAAAGAAGCTCATGAATGTCCCTGACTTTTTCCTTTCTAAATTATTTTGATCACTTTCTGTTTCGATCGGCTCTTTTTTCTTTAGAAAATAACCCAAGGATGCCACATGGCCAGATACCCCAATGATTATGAAGGGTACTGATATATAAAACAGCGCTTTTTGAGCATCCGTTAGTGTTGACACTGCCAAGAAGCCCATCCCCTGTGGTGAAACCAAATAATTAGCACATCTTCTTATTTGTCAAAATCTGTACTAGTGATGTAAAAGAAAAAGAGAACATTTGGAAAACTTACTAAGCTATAAGCAAGAGTGGAGAACAAGAGCATCCAATAGTCACTTACAAAAGCATCTACAAGGAAAGCCATGCCGGTAGGCATTATGGTCTCTATACCAGTACACACATTTACAATTGCAGCAGCTTGGGTGGTGTCAAGTTCCCCGGCATATGTTAAGTATGTCATTCTCGACCACAAGGCGTATTCCGCTAGCTTACCAGCCCATCCCAGAACTACAATGGACCAGAAAGAAACTTTCCCATGGATAAACATAAACAAATAAGATTTGAGGCCGCTTAAGAAATCGTTTAGAGCCATTAACGGAGATCTGAACAGTACTGGCTGAGACATATCCCAAAGCCAACAGGGCAGAGCTCTTGGGAATTTTTGTAATGCCACTTTTGGCTTCTTAGTTATCCATATATCCTTCTTTGTTGCGCTTATATTATTATGGGCATATGAAGCGAGAATGTAAGTAACACAATTTAAGCAAAAATGTGGAGCTATATAGAAATACGTAAAAAATGATTTCCAAAGGGGCCAACAATGAAGAATACAAACCCAAAAAGCAACTATATTACAAAATAAACTGAGAATACAGAGAGTCACTTTGTGACCCAAATTCTCCTCTACCCACAAAATTGAAACAGCACAAAAAGAATATATTAGATCTTTCCCACATCTCAATTGAAACCCTCATCCAATAAATAATATGTAATAGCAGGAATTAAGAGACTTGTAAATCTATGGTGACTAAACTTGTGATAAATAACAATTTAGGATGTCAAATAGAAAGTCATATATCAAATGATAAGTGCATAATAAAATCAATTTACTTCATATAGTAAAATTTTATCCACTAACTTAATAAATTCCGTTAATGTTATATTGACTTAAATAAGACACAAATCACACTTTTATTGGTTCTTATGTGTCACATTATCAAAATTTATTAAGTTAATGTATAAAATATATATATATATATATATATATATATATATATATATATATTTTACATACATAAAAAAAAACAAAAAAAACAAAAAAGTTAATTGCAAATTTACATTTTTTTTTCCCAACATTTAAAGGAACATTGTAAATAGTGAGAGAGAGAGAGAGAGAGAGGGAGGGGTAAGTAAACTCTTCTTTTATGTATATATGATTGTCCACTACAGCTTTTATATATATATTAAAGTTGACATGACATTATTAGTCGAAGACCTAAAAAAATGAACAAATCAAGTCATTCTGTAGAATGAGAGAAGCGTGGATCACGTGAAACAGTGAAGGTCAGGCCACTTTATAATACCAGGTGTGTGGCAGAGTTTTTTTTTTTTTTTCTTTTATTATTGAAACAAGTACAATGGAACAAAGGTGGAGAATAATTACATTAAAAAAAATGTAGGACGGCTCAATAAAGATCCAAATACAGTTAAAACACTGCTTATTAAAGCTTAAAATTTCTTATGAATGGATTAAAAGATCTGAAAGAGATGGATGTGGATTCTTGATCGATCAGGAGTGATGCTTTTTCTCGATTCTTATCCAGTGGGCAACATGTGGGTGGCCAAATGTAATGGTATCCAGAGCCTAGAAAGATTCTCTCAAATCACCTTAGAACAGTGGCAGGCAAGGAATAATTAAAGTGCTCTAAAGAGGGAAAGAAGGTCTGAATACCTAATTCCTGAAGCTTTGGTCTCCGGCCCACAACATAACTTTTAGATTTTGGCGTTGCACGTACGATTCAAACTAAAACATTAAAACTGATAAATATTAATCTGCTGTTTCCCAAATAACAGGAAATTAATATTTAATATTTTAAGCTTAGTTAGTGGCTTCTTGGTGAGATACGATCCCCTGAATCACTTAACCAAATCACGTGGAAATTTTTTAAATTTGTTTCTTTTCTCATTTGTTTATGTTTTTGGGAAACTTCCATGATTTGCAATTGCTGAGCAGCTGCCATTTGCTGCTTATAAAAATATTTCTACGTAACATCAACTTTGAGTAAGTTGATTAAATGACTTTCTAAAGGCAATGCTTTTGGGAAATTTTTTCCACTTTGCTTCTTTTCTCATTTGTTAAGTTTTTAGGAAATTTCCATGATATACATTATGCAATTGCTGAGCCGCTGCCATTAATTTGCTGCTTAAAATATTTCTACGTAACATCAACTTTGAGAAAGTTGATCAAATGACTTTCCCAAATTCATTGCCTTTTTTCTAAAGCCTGTGTTCATTTGTTTTCTTACTCTTTATATATGGTCCTACTTCTGTCCTATTACATTCTAGTCATAATTGCTTTTATTTTTATGTCTCGTACATATGTATTATTGGGTTATTGTAACGCCCTGTTAAATTAATTAACTCCACGGTTCGTTTTTCAGTCTTATTCCACTCCGAACAAAACTCAGCGACCTTTACTCCTTGAAAAGAGATGATGCTAAGCAGCGGAAAGTATTAAAGTTCTATAATCATTAATCATTACAACCATAGCATCTACCAAAGAACATCAAAATAGCTGAAATCATACAATACATATCATTGTTATAAGGGATATACGTTATACCTCAATATGCAAGCATACAACAAAACCTCTAGGTCTAAAGCATAACTCAAAAGTACTAGTTATCATGAGTACCTGCCTAAGCTTGCAATAAGTCCTCAAGCATCTCTCGGATCGAATCCTCCACAATGACCGAATGTTTTGCAGTATCCATCTTCTATTAAACTATTTATAACAGCATAGTTGTACATATAAAGAAAAAATAGAAAATAATACAAGGGTAAGTCTAACAACTTAATGAGTATAAATGCACACAACGTACCCGTCATTAAATGGCGAACTAAGTTGTTTATAAAACACATGCAACATTATGACAGTTTATCATAGATGTGATATAAATATAATATACGCTTATAATATAGAGTAACAGTAATAATTTAATCATATGGTATACCCGAGATATTATCTCTTTTCAACAGGGTTGACACTGTCCCGAATGACCTATAATACAACACTAGTGCCCCGAATATTGAAAGCTACCGCACATAACATTAGTGGCACGACTGAGTCTGACCTCGGGTGGCTCACACCACTAATGATGTCCGTCCTATAGTGACCATCCATTGGGAATGGCTGGGTCTTGGTCATGAAACCATTGGATCCAAAGCTCACACACACATACACATACATTTGACCATAAAGTTAACCTATATAGTAAGCCTATGACCATTATACTACACATACCCGTGTACCATATTACACGATATAATTAGTATTCTTATCAGTCTTTTACAGGCATAGTTTTACAAGCAAAGGGTTACTACTACAAATACTACCAATTTGGCACGGTGAGTTTGACGCCGTTCTACCAAGGGCACAAGAACACGAGTGTCTTGAGCCCCATGTTCCATGGACAGCAGTTGTCTTTCCTGGAAACTAGCGAGCTGATCTCCAAGTTTAATAATGATACGAGTAATGGGGTCTACAGAATTGTTGTGAAGCTCAATCTTTCATTCAGGACCAAGGGGGGACGTTGGATCAAGAATGGGCCCTTCAAGCCTGTGATCAAGTGTCGTTTAAAGGTTCCTTTGAGGTCTAATGGGAAATCGGCCACTAGCTTTAAGACTACCAAATGCAAATTGGATAGCTGATCATCACATGTTTGTTTGAATGGGTCTTTCATTTTCTTTTTCTTTCTAAAAGAAATAGCGGTAGAAAGAAATAGCGGTAGGAAAGGTGACACCATTTTTGTTGGCTTGAGGAGTGAAAAGGTGAAATAAGACTTAGACTTTGATTATGTAATTATGTGATTTGTGAATCTGGGATTTTGAAGAAGGTGTGGCCGTGTGTCAGTGTGTGGGTGAAACACTAAACAAAAAAACACACAAAATAAGAAGAAAAAAAGTTGGGTCTTGAATCTAGGTGTGGCAGTGACTCAGTGATTCAGTGTGTGGGTGAAAGTGAAACACTAGACAAAAAAAAAAAAAAAAAAAAGGTGATTCGTGAAGAGTGGTAATGAAGAAAGTAATTTGTCATTATCTTTAGTTTTTAATTGAGAAAATAAATCTTTCTTTCTAGAATTGCTTAGGAAAAAAAAAAAAATTATTGAGATAGTAGTGGGGAAATAGTCTTTAAAATTGTTTTTACTTTTTAGTCTTTAATTGATAGTAAAACTCACAAGAATATTATTGCTTTGAAAAAAAATAAAAACAGACAATTTAATTATAAACAAGAATATTGCTTTAATTATTTGTTTTTATTGGTTTGCAGCATTGTTGGACTAACTCCTTTTTGTGGTCCGTGTGTTTTCAAGAAAATTTTCATTCATTCAAAGGTACTCTTTTTTCTTAGACATTTCTAGTCATTTAATTGGGCTTAGTTTATTTTGCAAGTAGTTTAAATTATTATGTGTTTGTGACGTCGTTATATGAAGATTTTTTATAGTTACTTTGATTTTTGTTTTTTTTTTTTCTGTTTTTGGTAATTTAATGAATTTGATTTGCTTCGTCATACATATATTGTGGTATAATTTATTTTTTATTGTATTTATCATATTATAATAAAAATATAATACATAAAGAGAATTTTTTTTTTTTTTTTTTTTATCATTATGCTTTATTATTTTTTTGGGCCCCTAGTAACTCCAATTCCTATGTATCCGCCACTGCTTCGATCAGCCATCAGTCATGGCAGAAAAACAAACTCACCTGGATGGTGCCAAGCACCATCACCCTGGCCTCATTTCCAAAATCGCCGTTACTGTCCTCGCCGTCGTTGGCCCTTCCGTTGTCGTCGTCTTGCTCATCCTCACCCCCAAGAGCCTCAAGATCCATGTCACCGACGCGTTTCTCGCGCAGTTCAATCTCACCGCCGACAACACGCTCCACTACAACCTGGCGCTCAACATCAGCATCAGAAACCCCAACAAGAGGATTGGCTTATACTACCACACCATCCAAGCAAATGCTTACTACGACACCACCCAAGCAAAGGATTACAACCTCGACTACTACCAATTTGGCTGGGTGAGTTTGACGCCGTTCTACCAAGGGCCCAAGAACATGAGTGTCTTGAGCCCCGTGTTTCATGGACAGAAATTGTCTTTCCTGGAAACTAGCGAGCTGATCATGATCGGCAAGTTTAATAATGATACGAGTGATGGGGTCAACAGAATTGCTGTGTATCTCACTCTTTCATTCAGCACCGAGGTGGGACGTTGGATCAAGATTGGGCACTTCAATCCTGTGATCTATTGTGATTTAAAGGTTCCTTTGAGCTCTAATGGGAAATCGGCAGCTAGCTTTAACACTCCCAAATGCGAATTGAATAGCTGATCACATGTTTGTTTGAATGGGTCTTTCATTTTCTTTTTCTTTCTTTCTTTCTATGATATTACCAAACCTTTATCTCTATTTTTATAACACTCTATTGGTGATATATGTGTTGGTGTTTGTTTCCAAAATCTTTTTCTCACATATTTAAAGTATGTCCTTATAAATGTTGTTCGCCGGTGAACAAATCATCAATTCCAATAATACAAAAGAATGAATTGGGTAACATTTTCAGACTAATTACATTGTCATAGGAGCATCAAACACTAATTAACATACTACAATAATTTGAAACCGTGTGCGAAAAGAAAAGCCTAGTTACCTTTCATGCATGCACCATAACATCCCTCCCTCAAAAATAAAATAATTAATACATGTAGTACTACTTATATATATATGATCATGGAGTGGTATTATTTAGATGATGTTTCTTCTTCATTATCCATTCTTTTTTATTTTTAGATGAATAAAATTTATATTAACAAGTAACAACAAACAATAATTACAATTATCTCTCCAATAAAACGCCGGAAACTAGTGTTGCTCTACACAACTACCTCAAAGAAAAGGTGATCTCTACATTCCACAGCAATCCTCCAGATTCTCCTACTACGTACCCTTATTACACCAATCGGTCTCCTGTAAATAGACAATTTTTCATAGTCAACCAAATTACAAAAGCATACCTAGGAATTCTCCTCTACCCAAAACAATTCCTCTACCCACAAAATTGAAACAGCACAAAAAGAATATATTAGCTCTTTCCCACATCTCAATTGAAACCTCATCCAATAAATAATATGTAATAGCAGGAATTAAGAGACTTGTAAATCTATGGTGACTAAACTTGTGATAAATAACAATTTAGGATGTCAAATAGGAAGTCATATATCAAATGATAAGTGCATAATAAAATCAATTTACTTCATATAGTAAAATTTTATTCACTGACTTAATAGATTTCGTTAATGTTATATTGACTTAAATAGGACACGTGTCACACTTTTATTGGCTCTCATGTGTCACATTATCAAAATTTATTAAGTTAATTGACGTATAAAATAAATTGTTTTTTTTGAAATACATAAAGAAAAAAGTTAATTGCAAATTTACATTTTTTTCCTAACATTTAAAGGAACATTGTAAATAGTGAGAGAGAGAGAGGGGTAAGTAAACTCTTCTCATATGTATATATGATTGTCCATCTACAGCTTATATATATATATATATATATATATATATATATATATATATATATATCTTTCTCCAAAGTATCTTCAAGAGAGGTATCATGTTTTTCAGACTTTGTCAAAACAAAACATGTTGCATTTTGCAAATCAGGAGGAGTAGGTTTTGAATAAAAATTCTTTGTAAGGTTGACATTTCTAGACCCGTCATGGATCCGTTGGAGTTTTGGCTCCAAATCGACCTTGCCAAAGTTTTCTTCAAGAATCCTGATGTCTGAATCAGTGGACTCTTGTGAAGTTTCAGAATCGGAAGAGGGGGAATGAACTTTTTTGATACCAAAATTTTGTCCAGAAGTACTGGTACGAGTGGTTTTCAAATCAGTTAATTCCGAAAGCAATTTATCGACCTTTTCAAGGTTATCTTGGGAGGAAGTTTTCAAACCTGGAGATCTCTTTAAATCTGGAAGAGAAATCAAGGGTTTTTCAATCTTGGGAGGAACAGGGGATTTTTTCAAATCAACAGAAGAAGAGGGAATTTGTGAGGGAATTTGTTCTTCAATCCGGTCCAATTGTTGTCCCATGATATGAAGAGAATGGCTAATAAAATTGTTTTGTTCGATAAGGATTCTATCGTAACATTTTACAATCAATTTGTTGACATCAAGAAGAGTATTTTCAACAGGAGGATGGGAGGCCCTAACCTGAGTTTTATCTTCTTTAACAAAAGGTCTTTTGACGACACTCAAAACATTTTCGACAGGAAAATTCTTTTGAAGGTAATCAAAGAACAAAATATGTTTTTGGGATTTAATCATCATCTCGGTCCATTTGACTTTGATGAGATTTTGTTCCGGAACAGAATATTTGGCACGGTAAGCATGCCGCAAAACACGATTTTCAGCAGAATTAAAATCTTTTGACAAAGCAGGCCAATCAATGACAGAAAAGAAATCATTGATAGGGGAAACAGCAGTTAAAACACTACACTGATGAGGAAGAGAAGCAACAAAGTCAGATGCAGTGGGGGAAAGAGATCCACCTTCGTCATCCGTCTGAGGATGATTTTTGGTAGAATAAAAAGCAGAAGAAACTGTAGAAATTCCCTTGAGTTTCAAATCAGGGTTAACAGGAGGAGAAGGAGGTGGAGGAGTGTCAAGAGACTCTTCCACTTCTTTGTCACGACGACGGAGTCCTTCTCTTCTGAACCCCCTCGCCTTGGTATCAGAGCCATAAGAGTTTCGATCTCTTTGCTGCCTTGATGTACACCCTTCTCTTCTGAACCCCCCTGAGTAATGTCTTGCTCTCTTCCTCTTTCCTCTCTCCCAGTTTACCTTCTTTGTGTCGAGATCTTAGGTTGTTAGACGGTAGTCTGCCACCCCGTCACTTTTGTTGGAACGGTAGTCCACCACCCCGTCACCTTTGTTGTAAGGAACGGTAGTTCACCACCCCGTCACTACAGTAGTCGAGGTATCTGTAAGTCCCGCTTAAGCCTGGGTTGGCATTAGGGCGTGAAGAAGATCTGTGGGTTAGGCCAAGGGTATGTGTGAATAGTTCTGGTTTCAGCCGAGGGTTAGGCCAAGGGTATGTGTGGATAGTTTCACCAGAGGGCTAGGCCAAGGGTATGTGCAGATAGTCTAGTGTCCTAGGAAGGAGATCCTTAGGAAGTTTACACAGTGAGTGAGTACCTAGGATGAGATCCTTTAAGACTTCACCCAGTGAGTAATTTTGAGTTCAGTTTGTATGTCATAATGTGGAGATCTAATTCTTCTGTTAGCTCTCAGTCCAGTTTGCCACTAGACGTGGTTAATTTTGAAAATTTTTCTGTTGAATCTGATAATAATTTAAATTTTGACAAATGGAACATCCCCAAGCTGGACGCTAAGGATGTTTACACTACTTCTTCTTGGTTTAAAGATTCATTTAGAACCCAGTTTTCTGTCAAAACTGTGGAACAGACCTTTGCTATTACCGGCAAAGATCTGACCATCACTTTGTTTAACAAGAAATTCATTAACGAATCTCTTGCTAAAGGTTACAAGTTTTTGCATGTTGGTTGTGTCCAAGTTGCAGTCAAGCCATTGACTCGACTCGGTATTAATGCTTCTGTTTTGCTTTGCTTGCGTGATGCAAGATTTCTTGATTTTAAGACCAGTATTCACGGACTAATTCAATCTTCCTTGTTTCTTGGTCCTGTTCATTTTGATGTTTTCCCAAACATTTCTCTTGCTTTGAATGACATTCATGTTTTAAAAGCCTTAACGCTCAACATGAAGTCTTCTGGTTATAATATGGAAGAAGGTAGCAGACCCCTTGCTATCATCTACCGTATTTATTATAAATTGATGAAGACAAATCTAGATCCACAAGCTGTGATCAAGAATCCAGGTGAATCTACTTTGTTAATTCAGAGTTCTACTCAGAATGCTAATATCAAAACTCCAAAAATGATTCGCTGGGACGAGATTGACCTCCCCAACGAGTGGTTCTTGGAAGGCGTTTCAAAACCTTCTCGAGTAGTTAATGATTCAACTAATCTTGATTACATCCAGCAATACATGGATGGATCTGTCAAGATCAATTTTTCTGATTTTGGACTTTCTAACAGAATCGAAAGACCTCTGTTCGAAAGACCTTTGTTGGTTAACGAACGAAGGAATTCTTTTGCTGGTTCCACAACCTCAGAAGGACTCCGTCGTCGTGACAAAGAAGTGGAAGAGTCTCTTGACACTCCTCCACCTCCTTCTCCTCCTGTTAACCCTGATTTGAAACTCAAGGGAATTTCTACCCATTCCCAAGTTTCTTCTGCTTTTTATTCTACCAAAAATCATCCTCAGACGGATGACGAAGGTGGATCTCTTTCCCCCACTGCATCTGACTTTGTTGCTTCTCTTCCTCATCAGTGTAGTGTTTTAACTGCTGTTTCTCCTGTCAATGATTTCTTTTCTGTCATTGATTGGCCTGCTTTGTCAAAAGATTTTAATTCTGCTGAAAATCGTGTTTTGCGGCATGCTTACTGTGCCAAGTATTCCGTTCAGGAACAAAATCTCATCAAAGTCAAATGGACCGAAATGATGATTAAGTCCCAAAAACATATTTTGTTTTTTGATTTCCTTCAAAAGAATTTCCCTGTCGAAAATGTTTTGAGTGTCGTCAAAAGACCTTTTGTTAAAGAAGATAAAACTCAGGTTAGGGCTTCCCATCCTCCTGTTGAAAATACTCTTCTTGATGTCAACAAGTTGATTGTAAAATGTTCTCCTTTTAAAATTGCTGACGATAAGGATCCTATCACTAACGATAGAAGAATTATCGAACAAAATAATTTTATTAGTCATTCTCTTCATATCATGGGACAACAACTGGACCGGATTGAAGAACAAATTCCCTCTTCTTCTTCTGTTGATTTGAAAAAATCACCTGTTCCTCCCAAAATTGAACAACCTTTGATTTCTCTTCCTGATTTAAAGAAATCTCCCGGTTTGAAAACATCCTCTCAAGTTAATCTTGAAAAGGTAGACAAATTGCTTTTGGAATTAACTGATTTAAAAACCACTCGTACCAGTACTTCTGGACAAAATTTTGGTATCAAAAAGGTTCATTCCTCCTCCTCCGATTCTGAAACTTCACAAGAGTCCACTGATTCAGACATCAGGATTCTTGAAGAAAACTTTGGCAAGGTTGATTTGGATCCAAAACTCCAACGGATCTATGACGGGTCCAGAAATGTCAACCTCACAAAGAATTTTTTTTCAAAGCCTACTCCTCCTGATTTGCAATTTGAGGAAAGGTTTCTCCAATCCCAATTCTCTGTTTCTGCTGATAAATTGTATGAATGGAACATTGATGGTTTATCCGAGCAAGAACTGCTCAACAAGATGAATCACATGACCATGGTTGCTAATGCCTACCTCACCAACCACAGTACAAATCAATCTGATATTGTGGATTTACTTGCTACTGGTTTTACCGGTACCCTCAGAAATTGGTGGGATAAATATCTCACTGAAGAAAGAAGAGACCAGATCAGGAAAGCAGTAAAGAAAGGTGATGATGGATTACCCATTTTTAATGATGGTATTGGTATGGGTGAACCTGATGGTGTTAACACTTTGATTTATACAATCATCAAACATTTTGTCGGGACTCCTTCTAATATTACCTCCCGTATTTCTGATTATTTGAACAATCTTCGATGTCCAACTATGTCTGATTATAGATGGTATCAAGATGTTTTTCTTTCTCGTGTTATGGTTAGAACTGACAGTCAAAAACCGTATTGGAAAGAAAAGTTTATTGATGGTTTGCCTTCATTATTTGCTCACAAAGTTAAGGATGAATTGATCAGTACTGACACTGGTCTCATTGATTTTGAAAACTTAACCTACGGAGATTTATTCTCTACAGTCAAAAAACTTGGCATTAAGATGTGCATCGATCAAAAAATGATCAGACAGCAGCTTAAGAACGCTAAGAAAGCTAAGTATGAAATGGGAAATTTCTGTGAACAGTTTGGATTACCTCCTATTGCTCCCTCCAAAACGCATAGGAAGAAATCTAAAGCTTTCGCAAAATCACCCCCTCCATATTACAACAGTTACAAGAAAAGAAAATTTAATAAACCTAAATTTTCTAAGCCACCTAAGAAAAATAAAGATTCAAAATTTGAAAAATATTTTTCTAAAAACAGGTGTTTCAATTGCGGAGAAACGGGACACTATGCTAACAAGTGCCCTAAACCTCCCAAAAAGATTAAAAAAGAGATTAATGCTTTAAACATCAATGACGATGAGAAGCAAAAAATCTTTAGAATTTTTCAAAACAACGATTTTTCTGATTATTCTTCCAATGATGATCTTCCTTCCTCTTCGGATTCTGATTATCATTCTGCTTCTGATATTTCCAGAAATTGTTTCAAAAATGGTTGTGCTGATTCTTGCTGCAATCCAAAAAATTGTTATGTTTTAACAAAATCAGAAGAACAAGAAGATTTACTTCTGACTTTGATTTCAAAAATTGAAAATCCTGATTTAAAAGAAGAGTATCTTAAAAAACTTAAGAAACTCATGATTAATGATTTTGAAAAACCTATCGGCACTAAAATCTCTCTTGAAGATACCTTGAAACGATTTTCAAACCAAAAATCCAAGGTAGTTACTATCTCAGATTTGCAGCATGAGATTGGTAACATCAAGAAAGAAATTGCTGATTTGCAAAATGACTTGCAAATGGTTAAAACTGATAACAAAGAATTACAGCAAAAACTCTTGCTGTTAGGTCTTCAACAATTTTTTCCGAAAAATTCCGGTAATGAAAACGTTAACAATAACGTTAACAAATCTGAGCAAGATGATGAAGCTGAATCCAGTTATAAACTTATCTCTAACGAGGAAGTTAAGATTGTCAGCTCTATTCATAAAATTGTTCCTCCCAGATGGCATTCAAAAGTTCATATTTCCATTGCTCCTGATTATGCTTTTGATGTTATTGCATTGATTGATTCTGGTTGTGATTTAAATTGTTTTCAAGAAGGATTTATCCCTTCAAAGTATTTTGAAAAATCTACTCAAAAGATGGACTCTGCGAGTGGAAACAAAATGCACATTGATTTCGAATTAAAAAATGCTTATGTTTGCCAGCATAATGTTCATTTCCATATTCCAGCTGTCCTTGTCAAAAATATGGGTGAAAGAGTAATTCTTGGAATGCCTTTTCTTGCTTTACTTTATCCATTCTCAGTTAACGAGATTGGTTTGACAACTGATAAATTTGGTACTAATATCCAAATACCTTTTTCATCAAGGTTTGAAATAGATGTTAATAGGTTGGGTATTAAGTTTGGTGAAAACCCTGTCCTAGAGTTAGATAGGAACCCTGCCCCTGTCAGGATCTTATCTTGCCTAAACACCCCATTAATGGTTGTGTTTTCCCATGATTCTTTGTTCATACCCATTCCCAGCATACGGCGCATATTACTATTTCTGTTTTGCTAAAAATAATTTTGACATTATTCTGCATATATTTTATAAAGGTTTTTACCTTTTTAATTTTGATTATTTTTCTTTCAAATTTTTGCAGTGCCACCATGGCAAGCAAAAAAGACAAAGAGAAAAAGATTTCCAAGGCTTTGACTATCAAGTCAGAGTCTTCCATTGCCCCAACTGCTTCTCCTTTACCATTTTCGTCTGTTGCCTTAACCAACAGATTCACTCCTTTTAATCCTGGACTCCAGGTCTCTTATTCCAGCACCCTTACCTCTCCCTATGATCCTTTTGCGGATCCTTCCCAGAAACCATTCATTAAACACGACAAGACGTCGGAGTATATGACCCTCCCCTATTCCCAGAATTTATTTTTTGTTGAGTTAAATCGAGTTTCCTCTTCCCTTTCCCCCGGAGATATTGCCGTCTCTTATTTTCCCCCAAATTTTCATTGGATCCCCGAACATCCTTCGAAAAATTTGGCCTATTATTCCGCTATCCTGAAACAAACAGGTTCTGTTTTCTTTAAGGCCATTACTGATATTCGTAATCCTCAGAAAACAATCTACCACAGTGTTTATTTCAAGAAAGTTATTTTGGAAAAAGAATGGGGTAACCACCCTTCGGCCTCCAGACCCCTTAACGGGTTTAACATTCCTTGTAATTATTATGATTACATTGATGCTTATTTTAAATTTTTGCTTCACCAAACCTCGAAATTTGAACATTCTTGGTTTGTCAGTTTTGATAAAGATTTCTGCGGTATCCTTCCACTATGGTTTGCCAGGTGGTGGAATCAATTTGGTCTCCTCCCTGATATTCTCCCCCTTCAACTTGTTGATGCTTTCCAACTGTTCAGAAGCAATTACAAAGTTGATAGCTATGGAGCTAAGTTTCTTCCTATGCTCCATTTTGTTAAAAAATTCAAAATTCCTTGGATTCTGAAATGGCAATACCAGCTTTCAGAAGACAAAATTCAAAGACATTGGTATATCAAATGGTGGGATAAATGCTCACTAACTGATTCCATTGTCCTTGCTGTTAAAAGCTTGGCTCATGCCCCTAAGGGCCTTCCTGCCCCAAAGGCGTCTGCTTTCTCAAATTTGTTAATTCCCCCAAGTGCTTTCTCCACTCCAAAACGAGAAAAAGAAAGCTCCCATTCTTCCCCCCATTCGGCCTCTTCAAGTTCTTCAAAGAAGCAATCTTCCAAGAAGAAAGACATGATTGAAGCCTTGCTTGCTGCCCTGGATAAATTAAGTGATGGAGAAGATGAAGATGAAACATCTAAACCATCAGCTGAGAAACCTATCCAGATGATTCCCCCCTATCTTGAAGATTCACAAGACTACTATCCCTACCCAGGGGCTGAAGACATGTGAAGACTTCAGACTAGCTCATAACGGCTAGTATTCAGATATTACTGAGTTTCCAAGTTTGCCCTTGATCTTAGACGGATCACTGTTTGGAGTTACTGTGCAAAGCCACTGTTCACTTTTACTGTTCATGTCCGGACGACACAAACAGGATTACTGTTCAGCCGCACTGTTCACTCACTGTTCAAGATTTGTCTGCCGACACTACAGTGCCGACAGCTACTGTTCCAGATTGTTTACTTTCACTGTTCAGACTGGCATCAGACGTGCCTTTACTGTTTACTTTTAATGTTTTCTTTTTGACCGCATGAACGTGGCTCATGATTGTAATTTGCTGTTTAATGCTTTTGTTCAGCCTATATAACGGGCTCCCCTTCCCCATTGTAAGGTAGAGGTTTTTTAGAGGTTTTCAGACATTCCTCAAAACTCTCCTGCTTCCCCTTCTCCTTCAGATTCTTCTTCTTCTTCTCCTTCTTTGTCCATTACTTCAGTAAGTCCTAACGCTTGCTTTTGTAAAGGTTTTATCATATAATCTATAACGATTATCTGTTTTGATTCCATCTATCTGTTTTTAATTTCAGTTTTTAATTTTGATTATACTACTGTCATACCGCCTTCTTGGACGGTTTTATTTGCTTTAATTAATTGTTGCATTTACATCACTCTCCCCCTACTCCCTTGCATCTATATGCATTTTGCGCTTCCACCCCCTCGCCTTGGAAGCGCAAAATGCATATAGATGCAAGGGAGTAGGGGGAGAGTGATGTAAATGCAACAATTAATCAAAGCAAATAAAACCGTCCAAGAAGGCGGTATGACAGTAGTATAATCAAAATTTAAAACTGAAATTAAAAACAGATAGATGGAATCAAAACAGATAATCGTTATAGATTATATGATAAAACCTTTACAAAAGCAAGCGTTAGGACTTACTGAAGTAATGGACAAAGAAGGAGAAGAAGAAGAAGAATCTGAAGGAGAAGGGGAAGCAGGAGAGTTTTGAGGAATGTCTGAAAACCTCTAAAAAACCTCTGCCTTACAATGGGGAAGGGGAGCCCGTTATATAGGCTGAACAAAAGCATTAAACAGCAAATTACAATCATGAGCCGCGTTCATGCGGTCAAAAAGAAAACATTAAAAGTAAACAGTAAAGGCACGTCTCATGCCAGTCTGAACAGTGAAAGTAAACAATCTGGAACAGTAGCTGTCGGCACTGTAGTGTCGGCAGACAAATCTTGAACAGTGAGTGAACAGTGCGGCTGAACAGTAATCCTGTTTGTGTCGTCCGGACATGAACAGTAAAAGTGAACAGTGGCTTTGCACAGTAACTCGAAATAGTAATGAACAGTGATCCGTCTAAGATCAAGGGCAAACTTGGAATCTTGCAACCAGTCGTTATGGGCTGGAACCGTCAAACTGAAGTATTTGGCCGTTATGGGGCCAGTCTTGGAAAACCTGAGAAAACTGGGGGCCGTTACGAGCCCAAATATATACATGTATTCCCAAACTATTCTTCGTTATCTTCAAGAGGACCAATGGAATCAAGGTAGGTCTGGATCCATTGCTTCTTTTTGGAACAATATTTGTGAACTGGGGGAATAGGAGGAGGAGCAGAATATGGCACAATGGCATCATATCTGCGAGTCATTAATTCAACTTTTTTAACAATGGGTCCAATCTTGGGGGACATTTTCCAAGTTTCGCATTGGAACCAATGTCTTTCAATTTTTTCTTGATTCCTCACATATTTCCATTTTAGGAACCAAGGAATTCTGAATTCTCTTGAAAAGAAGAGAATGGGGGGAAAAATAGGGTTGAATTGAGCAATGAAGCCTGTACAGGCAACATGAGATGCAAACAGATGAAAAGCATAGACTAAAGGAGGAGGAAGAACATCAATGGTTAAGCCAAAATGGTCCCACCATTGTTTAAACCATGAGGGGAGAGAACAATGAAAATTTTCATCAAAGGTAATGAACCAGAAGTGTTTGGACTCAGGGTTCTGATAAAGCATAAACCGGAACCAAGCATTAACATAGTCATAATATGAAAAGGGAACTTGAGAGTTGGAGGAAGGAAGAAGCTGGGAAGGGTGAGCACCCCAATCTTCAACATGAATAAATTTAACAATGTAAGCAATGGTCCCTACGGCTATTTGGGGACTGTCTCTTTTAGGAATAGTCCTAAATTTGACAGATTTGGTCTTGATTAAAATATCAGTGTAGAAGGACAAATCTTTCAAAGGATGCTCAGGGATCCAATGAAATTGAGTAGGAAAATAATTACGAGCCAACTGTTCTGGATTTCTGGAGAGATCTTCAGAAGAGAACAGATATTGGGAAAAGGGAAGAGTAATCCAGGGGAAACGTAAAACAATAGGATTGGAATCTGGTTCCGTTTGAGAACCAGAATGGGGGGCAGATTCCGTTTGAGAATCTGAAATAAGGGGAATATAGCCATGAAAGGCAGAGGAATCTGATTGAACAATAAGGGGGGATTTTCCAAAGACACATGAAGTATGAGTCACTGGTTCTCCCAGAAAATCAAGGGGAATCATATCAAGGGGAATGGAAGGAGTAGGCTTTAAGACATAATTAACCTTTTCCTTTCCCTTGTTGCTGGCCATTGTGGCTCTGCAAGAATTCACGGGTAAGAAAATCAGGTATTGAATTGTTTGAGCCTTTGATGTATTCAATATCGAAATCAAAAACACTTAAAATGGCTTGCCATCTGGCAAAAATTTGTTTTGATGCAATGTTTTCAACATCGTTTTTCAAAATATATTTAGCAGACTTACAATCAATACGTAAAAGGAATTTTTGATTAAGCAAATCAGACTGAAATTTAGTAATACATAAAACAACAGAAAAAATTTCTTTCTTAATAGTACTATAATTAATCTGCGCAGAATTCCAGGATCTAGAATGGAATCGAACAATTTGTTCGGGGGAAGATCCTGGGGAAACAACTTGCTTTAGAATACCTCCAAATCCAATTTCAGAGGCATCAGTATCAACAATCTTGAAGGAATTGTCAGAAGGAATTCCTAAACAAGAGAGAGTTTTAACATGGAGTTTAATTTCTCGAACCAAAGAAGTATGGATGTCTGTCCAAGGGGGAGGATTGCCTTGCAACCTTTCAAATAAAGGTTTACAATGTTTTCGCAAATCCTTGTAGAAATCAGCAATATAATTCAATGAGCCAAGAAATCGTTGAAGTTGAGATTTCTCAGTGATAACATCAGGAAATTTGTCAGCAAATTGAATCGCCCTGTCAATAGGACGAATTTGGCCTTTGGAAATATCAAATCCAAGAAATCTGATTTTATCTTGGAAGAGTTTGATCTTTTTGGCCGAAACAACAAGTCCGTTATGTTTAATGGTTTCTAGAAACGATTTCAAATGTTTCCAGTGTTCATCAATGGACTTTGAGAAGACAAGAACATCATCAATATAAACAATGGTGAAATGGCTGAAAGGATTGAAAATATCGTTCATGATATTTTGAAATTCACTAGGAGCATTCTTCAGACCAAAAGGCATAACATTCCATTCATAATGACCAAAAGGGGTAGTAAAGGCCGTTTTGTACCTATCACTATCCTTGATCTGGACTTGCCAAAAACCTGACTTCAAATCAAACTTAGAAAAGACAACAGCGTCGTTTAGACGACTGACCAGATCCTTCCTATTGGGAATAGGATACCTAATCCATTCTAACACATCATTGAGGGGCTTGTAGTTGATAACTAACCTAGGGGTACCTCGTTCTATCTCAGCATTTTTCATAACATAAAAAGCAGCACAAGACCAAGGAGACTTACTCTTTCGAATAATCCCTTTATCAAGTAAATCAGCAATTTCTTTTTGACAGAATTCTAAAGTTTCGGCATTCATTTGAATAGGCCTAGCTTTAGTTGGAATTTTGCTTTCAGAAAAATCTTTAACATAAGATAAAGAAACAATGTGCTTTTTCCTATGCCAAAAAGCATTTGGAAGTTCAGAGCAAACAGAATCAATAATCAAAGTATTGAAAACAGAAATTTTTGACTGCAAAAGCTTATCAGAAAGCTGTTCAGCAATCTTTTTGTATTTCAATTCTTGTTGAAGAAAATTGATTTGTTTATGCTTGGCAGAAATCAAATTCAAATTATCAGGTTTGGAAGCAAAATGAAATTTCACATTAAAACCCATCTTAACAGTTGAGACACCAGTATCGTCAACAGTTAAAGGGTAAAGCATGGCAATAAAAGGGAGCCCAAGAATAACTTTGTCAGTCATATTCTTAACCAGAACGGCAGGAATATGAAAACAAACATTATTCTGACAAACATGAACATTGTTCAATTCATACTTAATATGCAGTTTGTTTCCACTGGCTGAAGTCAACCGTTCTGTGGATTTTTCAAAATATTTGCTGGGAACAAGTCCTTCTTGGATGCAATTCAAATCAGCACCAGAATCAATTAATGCAATGACATCAAGAGTGAAATCAGGGGAAACAATGATATGTACGTTAGAGTACCATTTGGGTGGAATGACTTTATTAACTAAATTAACAAAATTGATATTATTAGAAACAGGAGTTGGTTTAGTCTTTAACCCAATAATATCTTTCTTGATATTACTGATCTCATGTTGTAAATCTGAGATAGTAATTACTTTGGGTTTTTGTTTTGAAACTTTCTCCAAAGTATCTTCAAGAGAGGTATCATGTTTTTCAGACTTTGTCAAAACAAAACATGTTGCATTTTGCAAATCAGGAGGAGTAGGTTTTGAATAAAAATTCTTTGTAAGGTTGACATTTCTAGACCCGTCATGGATCCGTTGGAGTTTTGGCTCCAAATCGACCTTGCCAAAGTTTTCTTCAAGAATCCTGATGTCTGAATCAGTGGACTCTTGTGAAGTTTCAGAATCGGAAGAGGGGGAATGAACTTTTTTGATACCAAAATTTAGTCCAGAAGTACTGGTACGAGTGGTTTTCAAATCAGTTAATTCCGAAAGCAATTTATCGACCTTTTCAAGGTTATCTTGGGAGGAAGTTTTCAAACCTGGAGATCTCTTTAAATCTGGAAGAGAAATCAAGGGTTTTTCAATCTTGGGAGGAACAGGGGATTTTTTCAAATCAACAGAAGAAGAGGGAATTTGTGAGGGAATTTGTTCTTCAATCCGGTCCAATTGTTGTCCCATGATATGAAGAGAATGGCTAATAAAATTGTTTTGTTCGATAAGGATTCTATCGTAACATTTTACAATCAATTTGTTGACATCAAGAAGAGTATTTTCAACAGGAGGATGGGAGGCCCTAACCTGAGTTTTATCTTCTTTAACAAAAGGTCTTTTGACGACACTCAAAACATTTTCGACAGGAAAATTCTTTTGAAGGTAATCAAAGAACAAAATATGTTTTTGGGATTTAATCATCATCTCGGTCCATTTGACTTTGATGAGATTTTGTTCCGGAACAGAATATTTGGCACGGTAAGCATGCCGCAAAACACGATTTTCAGCAGAATTAAAATCTTTTGACAAAGCAGGCCAATCAATGACAGAAAAGAAATCATTGATAGGGGAAACAGCAGTTAAAACACTACACTGATGAGGAAGAGAAGCAACAAAGTCAGATGCAGTGGGGGAAAGAGATCCACCTTCGTCATCCGTCTGAGGATGATTTTTGGTAGAATAAAAAGCAGAAGAAACTGTAGAAATTCCCTTGAGTTTCAAATCAGGGTTAACAGGAGGAGAAGGAGGTGGAGGAGTGTCAAGAGACTCTTCCACTTCTTTGTCACGACGACGGAGTCCTTCTCTTCTGAACCCCCTCGCCTTGGTATCAGAGCCATAAGAGTTTCGATCTCTTTGCTGCCTTGATGTACACCCTTCTCTTCTGAACCCCCCTGAGTAATGTCTTGCTCTCTTCCTCTTTCCTCTCTCCCAGTTTACCTTCTTTGTGTCGAGATCTTAGGTTGTTAGACGGTAGTCTGCCACCCCGTCACTTTTGTTGGAACGGTAGTCCACCACCCCGTCACCTTTGTTGTAAGGAACGGTAGTTCACCACCCCGTCACTACAGTAGTCGAGGTATCTGTAAGTCCCGCTTAAGCCTGGGTTGGCATTAGGGCGTGAAGAAGATCTGTGGGTTAGGCCAAGGGTATGTGTGAATAGTTCTGGTTTCAGCCGAGGGTTAGGCCAAGGGTATGTGTGGATAGTTTCACCAGAGGGCTAGGCCAAGGGTATGTGCAGATAGTCTAGTGTCCTAGGAAGGAGATCCTTAGGAAGTTTACACAGTGAGTGAGTACCTAGGATGAGATCCTTTAAGACTTCACCCAGTGAGTAATTTTGAGTTCAGTTTGTATGTCATAATGTGGAGATCTAATTCTTCTGTTAGCTCTCAGTCCAGTTTGCCACTAGACGTGGTTAATTTTGAAAATTTTTCTGTTGAATCTGATAATAATTTAAATTTTGACAAATGGAACATCCCCAAGCTGGACGCTAAGGATGTTTACACTACTTCTTCTTGGTTTAAAGATTCATTTAGAACCCAGTTTTCTGTCAAAACTGTGGAACAGACCTTTGCTATTACCGGCAAAGATCTGACCATCACTTTGTTTAACAAGAAATTCATTAACGAATCTCTTGCTAAAGGTTACAAGTTTTTGCATGTTGGTTGTGTCCAAGTTGCAGTCAAGCCATTGACTCGACTCGGTATTAATGCTTCTGTTTTGCTTTGCTTGCGTGATGCAAGATTTCTTGATTTTAAGACCAGTATTCACGGACTAATTCAATCTTCCTTGTTTCTTGGTCCTGTTCATTTTGATGTTTTCCCAAACATTTCTCTTGCTTTGAATGACATTCATGTTTTAAAAGCCTTAACGCTCAACATGAAGTCTTCTGGTTATAATATGGAAGAAGGTAGCAGACCCCTTGCTATCATCTACCGTATTTATTATAAATTGATGAAGACAAATCTAGATCCACAAGCTGTGATCAAGAATCCAGGTGAATCTACTTTGTTAATTTAGAGTTCTACTCAGAATGTTAATATCAAAACTCCAAAAATGATTCGCTGGGACGAGATTGACCTCCCCAACGAGTGGTTCTTGGAAGGCGTTTCAAAACCTTCTCGAGTAGTTAATGATTCAACTAATCTTGATTACATCCAGCAATACATGGATGGATCTGTCAAGATCAATTTTTCTGATTTTGGACTTTCTAACAGAATCGAAAGACCTCTGTTCGAAAGACCTTTGTTGGTTAACGAACGAAGGAATTCTTTTGCTGGTTCCACAACCTCAGAAGGACTCCGTCGTCGTGACAAAGAAGTGGAAGAGTCTCTTGACACTCCTCCACCTCCTTCTCCTCCTGTTAACCCTGATTTGAAACTCAAGGGAATTTCTACCCATTCCCAAGTTTCTTCTGCTTTTTATTCTACCAAAAATCATCCTCAGACGGATGACGAAGGTGGATCTCTTTCCCCCACTGCATCTGACTTTGTTGCTTCTCTTCCTCATCAGTGTAGTGTTTTAACTGCTGATGAGGAAGAGAAGCAACAAAGTCAGATGCAGTGGGGGAAAGAGTAGGTGCAAGGGAGTAGGGGAAGAGTGATGTAAATGCAACAATTAATCAAAGCAAATAAAACCGTCCAAGAAGGCGGTATGACAGTAGTGTAATCAAAATTTAAAACTGAAATTAAAAACAGATAAATGGAATCAAAACAGATAATCGTTATAGATTATATGATAAAACCTTTACAAAAGCAAGCGTTAGGACTTACTGAAGTAATGGACAAAGAAGGAGAAGAAGAAGAAGAATCTGAAGGAGAAGGGGAAGCAGGAGAGTTTTGAGGAATGTCTGAAAACCTCTAAAAAACCTCTACCTTACAATGGGGAAGGGGAGCCCGTTATATAGGCTGAACAAAAGCATTAAACAGCAAATTACAATCATGAGCCGCGTTCATGCGGTCAAAAAGAAAACATTAAAAGTA
The DNA here is from genome assembly GCA_036287905.1 of Corylus americana. NCBI lineage: Eukaryota > Viridiplantae > Streptophyta > Magnoliopsida > Fagales > Betulaceae > Corylus > Corylus americana. The sequence continues at coordinate 19,234,420 of CP125822.1, forward strand.
AACAGTAAAGGCACGTCTGATGCCAGTCTGAACAGTGAAAGTAAACAATCTGGAACAGTAGCTGTCGGCACTGTAGTGTCGGCAGACAAATCTTGAACAGTGAGTGAACAGTGCGGCTGAACAGTAATCCTGTTTGTGTCGTCCGGACATGAACAGTAAAAGTGAACAGTGGCTTTGCACAGTAACTCCAAACAGTGATCCGTCTAAGATCAAGGGCAAACTTGGAAACTCAGTAATATCTGAATACTAGCCGTTATGAGCTAGTCTGAAGTCTTCACATGTCTTCAGCCCCTGGGTAGGGATAGTAGTCTTGTGAATCTTCAAGATAGGGGGGAATCATCTGGATAGGTTTCTCAGCTGATGGTTTAGATGTTTCATCTTCATCTTCTCCATCACTTAATTTATCCAGGGCAGCAAGCAAGGCTTCAATCATGTCTTTCTTCTTGGAAGATTGCTTCTTTGAAGAACTTGAAGAGGCCGAATGGGGGGAAGAATGGGAGCTTTCTTTTTCTCGTTTTGGAGTGGAGAAAGCACTTGGGGGAATTAACAAATTTGAGAAAGCAGACGCCTTTGGGGCAGGAAGGCCCTTAGGGGCATGAGCCAAGCTTTTAACAGCAAGGACAATGGAATCAGTTAGTGAGCATTTATCCCACCATTTGATATACCAATGTCTTTGAATTTTGTCTTCTGAAAGCTGGTATTGCCATTTCAGAATCCAAGGAATTTTGAATTTTTTAACAAAATGGAGCATAGGAAGAAACTTAGCTCCATAGCTATCAACTTTGTAATTGCTTCTGAACAGTTGGAAAGCATCAACAAGTTGAAGGGGGAGAATATCAGGGAGGAGACCAAATTGATTCCACCACCTGGCAAACCATAGTGGAAGGATACCGCAGAAATCTTTATCAAAACTGACAAACCAAGAATGTTCAAATTTCGAGGTTTGGTGAAGCAAAAATTTAAAATAAGCATCAATGTAATCATAATAATTACAAGGAATGTTAAACCCGTTAAGGGGTCTGGAGGCCGAAGGGTGGTTACCCCATTCTTTTTCCAAAATAACTTTCTTGAAATAAACACTGTGGTAGATTGTTTTCTGAGGATTACGAATATCAGTAATGGCCTTAAAGAAAACAGAACCTGTTTGTTTCAGGATAGCGGAATAATAGGCCAAATTTTTCGAAGGATGTTCGGGGATCCAATGAAAATTTGGGGGAAAATAAGAGACGGCAATATCTCCGGGGGAAAGGGAAGAGGAAACTCGATTTAACTCAACAAAAAATAAATTCTGGGAATAGGGGAGGGTCATATACTCCGACGTCTTGTCGTGTTTAATGAATGGTTTCTGGGAAGGATCCGCAAAAGGATCATAGGGAGAGGTAAGGGTGCTGGAATAAGAGACCTGGAGTCCAGGATTAAAAGGAGTGAATCTGTTGGTTAAGGCAACAGACGAAAATGGTAAAGGAGAAGCAGTTGGGGCAATGGAAGACTCTGACTTGATAGTCAAAGCCTTGGAAATCTTTTTCTCTTTGTCTTTTTTGCTTGCCATGGTGGCACTGCAAAAATTTGAAAGAAAAATAATCAAAATTAAAAAGGTAAAAACCTTTATAAAATATATGCAGAATAATGTCAAAATTATTTTTAGCAAAACAGAAATAGTAATATGCGCCGTATGCTGGGAATGGGTATGAACAAAGAATCATGGGAAAACACAACCATTAATGGGGTGTTTAGGCAAGATAAGATCCTGACAGGGGCAGGGTTCCTATCTAACTCTAGGACAGGGTTTTCACCAAACTTAATACCCAACCTATTAACATCTATTTCAAACCTTGATGAAAAAGGTATTTGGATATTAGTACCAAATTTATCAGTTGTCAAACCAATCTCGTTAACTGAGAATGGATAAAGTAAAGCAAGAAAAGGCATTCCAAGAATTACTCTTTCACCCATATTTTTGACAAGGACAGCTGGAATATGGAAATGAACATTATGCTGGCAAACATAAGCATTTTTTAATTCGAAATCAATGTGCATTTTGTTTCCACTCGCAGAGTCCATCTTTTGAGTAGATTTTTCAAAATACTTTGAAGGGATAAATCCTTCTTGAAAACAATTTAAATCACAACCAGAATCAATCAATGCAATAACATCAAAAGCATAATCAGGAGCAATGGAAATATGAACTTTTGAATGCCATCTGGGAGGAACAATTTTATGAATAGAGCTGACAATCTTAACTTCCTCGTTAGAGATAAGTTTATAACTGGATTCAGCTTCATCATCTTGCTCAGATTTGTTAACGTTATTGTTAACGTTTTCATTACCGGAATTTTTCGGAAAAAATTGTTGAAGACCTAACAGCAAGAGTTTTTGCTGTAATTCTTTGTTATCAGTTTTAACCATTTGCAAGTCATTTTGCAAATCAGCAATTTCTTTCTTGATGTTACCAATCTCATGCTGCAAATCTGAGATAGTAACTACCTTGGATTTTTGGTTTGAAAATCGTTTCAAGGTATCTTCAAGAGAGATTTTAGTGCCGATAGGTTTTTCAAAATCATTAATCATGAGTTTCTTAAGTTTTTTAAGATACTCTTCTTTTAAATCAGGATTTTCAATTTTTGAAATCAAAGTCAGAAGTAAATCTTCTTGTTCTTCTGATTTTGTTAAAACATAACAATTTTTTGGATTGCAGCAAGAATCAGCACAACCATTTTTGAAACAATTTCTGGAAATATCAGAAGCAGAATGATAATCAGAATCCGAAGAGGAAGGAAGATCATCATTGGAAGAATAATCAGAAAAATCGTTGTTTTGAAAAATTCTAAAGATTTTTTGCTTCTCATCGTCATTGATGTTTAAAGCATTAATCTCTTTTTTAATCTTTTTGGGAGGTTTAGGGCACTTGTTAGCATAGTGTCCCGTTTCTCCGCAATTGAAACACCTGTTTTTAGAAAAATATTTTTCAAATTTTGAATCTTTATTTTTCTTAGGTGGCTTAGAAAATTTAGGTTTATTAAATTTTCTTTTCTTGTAACTGTTGTAATATGGAGGGGGTGATTTTGCGAAAGCTTTAGATTTCTTCCTATGCGTTTTGGAGGGAGCAATAGGAGGTAATCCAAACTGTTCACAGAAATTTCCCATTTCATACTTAGCTTTCTTAGCGTTCTTAAGCTGCTGTCTGATCATTTTTTGATCGATGCACATCTTAATGCCAAGTTTTTTGACTGTAGAGAATAAATCTCCGTAGGTTAAGTTTTCAAAATCAATGAGACCAGTGTCAGTACTGATCAATTCATCCTTAACTTTGTGAGCAAATAATGAAGGCAAACCATCAATAAACTTTTCTTTCCAATACGGTTTTTGACTGTCAGTTCTAACCATAACACGAGAAAGAAAAACATCTTGATACCATCTATAATCAGACATAGTTGGACATCGAAGATTGTTCAAATAATCAGAAATACGGGAGGTAATATTAGAAGGAGTCCCGACAAAATGTTTGATGATTGTATAAATCAAAGTGTTAACACCATCAGGTTCACCCATACCAATACCATCATTAAAAATGGGTAATCCATCATCACCTTTCTTTACTGCTTTCCTGATCTGGTCTCTTCTTTCTTCAGTGAGATATTTATCCCACCAATTTCTGAGGGTACCGGTAAAACCAGTAGCAAGTAAATCCACAATATCAGATTGATTTGTACTGTGGTTGGTGAGGTAGGCATTAGCAACCATGGTCATGTGATTCATCTTGTTGAGCAGTTCTTGCTCGGATAAACCATCAATGTTCCATTCATACAATTTATCAGCAGAAACAGAGAATTGGGATTGGAGAAACCTTTCCTCAAATTGCAAATCAGGAGGAGTAGGCTTTGAAAAAAAATTCTTTGTGAGGTTGACATTTCTGGACCCGTCATAGATCCGTTGGAGTTTTGGATCCAAATCAACCTTGCCAAAGTTTTCTTCAAGAATCCTGATGTCTGAATCAGTGGACTCTTGTGAAGTTTCAGAATCGGAGGAGGAGGAATGAACCTTTTTGATACCAAAATTTTGTCCAGAAGTACTGGTACGAGTGGTTTTTAAATCAGTTAATTCCAAAAGCAATTTGTCTACCTTTTCAAGATTAACTTGAGAGGATGTTTTCAAACCGGGAGATTTCTTTAAATCAGGAAGAGAAATCAAAGGTTGTTCAATTTTGGGAGGAACAGGTGATTTTTTCAAATCAACAGAAGAAGAAGAGGGAATTTGTTCTTCAATCCGGTCCAGTTGTTGTCCCATGATATGAAGAGAATGACTAATAAAATTATTTTGTTCGATAATTCTTCTATCGTTAGTGATAGGATCCTTATCGTCAGCAATTTTAAAAGGAGAACATTTTACAATCAACTTGTTGACATCAAGAAGAGTATTTTCAACAGGAGGATGGGAAGCCCTAACCTGAGTTTTATCTTCTTTAACAAAAGGTCTTTTGACGACACTCAAAACATTTTCGACAGGGAAATTCTTTTGAAGGAAATCAAAAAACAAAATATGTTTTTGGGACTTAATCATCATTTCGGTCCATTTGACTTTGATGAGATTTTGTTCCTGAACGGAATACTTGGCACAGTAAGCATGCCGCAAAACACGATTTTCAGCAGAATTAAAATCTTTTGACAAAGCAGGCCAATCAATGACAGAAAAGAAATCATTGACAGGAGAAACAGCAGTTAAAACACTACACTGATGAGGAAGAGAAGCAACAAAGTCAGATGCAGTGGGGGAAAGAGATCCACCTTCGTCATCCGTCTGAGGATGATTTTTGGTAGAATAAAAAGCAGAAGAAACTTGGGAATGGGTAGAAATTCCCTTGAGTTTCAAATCAGGGTTAACAGGAGGAGAAGGAGGTGGAGGAGTGTCAAGAGACTCTTCCACTTCTTTGTCACGACGACGGAGTCCTTCTGAGGTTGTGGAACCAGCAAAAGAATTCCTTCGTTCGTTAACCAACAAAGGTCTTTCGAACAGAGGTCTTTCGATTCTGTTAGAAAGTCCAAAATCAGAAAAATTGATCTTGACAGATCCATCCATGTATTGCTGGATGTAATCAAGATTAGTTGAATCATTAACTACTCGAGAAGGTTTTGAAACGCCTTCCAAGAACCACTCGTTGGGGAGGTCAATCTCGTCCCAGCGAATCATTTTTGGAGTTTTGATATTAGCATTCTGAGTAGAACTCTGAATTAACAAAGTAGATTCACCTGGATTCTTGATCACAGCTTGTGGATCTAGATTTGTCTTCATCAATTTATAATAAATACGGTAGATGATAGCAAGGGGTCTGCTACCTTCTTCCATATTATAACCAGAAGACTTCATGTTGAGCGTTAAGGCTTTTAAAACATGAATGTCATTCAAAGCAAGAGAAATGTTTGGGAAAACATCAAAATGAACAGGACCAAGAAACAAGGAAGATTGAATTAGTCCGTGAATACTGGTCTTAAAATCAAGAAATCTTGCATCACGCAAGCAAAGCAAAACAGAAGCATTAATACCGAGTCGAGTCAATGGCTTGACTGCAACTTGGACACAACCAACATGCAAAAACTTGTAACCTTTAGCAAGAGATTCGTTAATGAATTTCTTGTTAAACAAAGTGATGGTCAGATCTTTGCCGGTAATAGCAAAGGTTTGTTCCACAGTTTTGACAGAAAACTGGGTTCTAAATGAACCTTTAAACCAAGAAGAAATAGTGTAAACATCCTTAGCGTCCAGCTTGGGGATGTTCCATTTGTCAAAATTTAAATTATTATCAGATTCAACAGAAAAATTTTCAAAATTAACCACGTCTGGTGGCAAACTGGACTGAGAGCTAACAGAAGAATTAGATCTCCACATTATGACATACAAACTGAACTCAAAATTACTCACTGGGTGAAGTCTTAAAGGATCTCATCCTAGGTACTCACTCACTGTGTAAACTTCCTAAGGATCTCCTTCCTAGGACACTAGACTATCTGCACATACCCTTGGCCTAGCCCTCTGGTGAAACTATCCACACATACCCTTGGCCTAACCCTCGGCTGAAACCAGAACTATTCACACATACCCTTGGCCTAACCCACAGATCTTCTTCACGCCCTAACGCCAACCCAGGCTTAAGCGGGACTTACAGATACCTCGACTACTGTAGTGACGGGGTGGTGAACTACCGTTCCTTACAACAAAGGTAACGGGGTGGTGGACTACCGTTCCAACAAAAGTGACGGGGTGGCAGACTACCGTCTAACAACCTAAGATCTCGACACAAAGAAGGTAAACTGGGAGAGAGGAAAGAGGAAGAGAGCAAGACATTACTCAGGGGGGTTCAGAAGAGAAGGGTGTACATCAAGGCAGCAAAGAGATCGAAACTATATATATATATATATATATATATATATATAATATATATAATAAAGTTGACATGACATTATTAATGGAGGACCTAAAAAAATGAACAATGCAAATCATTCTGCCACTTTATGAATACCAGGTGTACATTAGCAAAGTTTTTTTTTTTTTTTTTTTTTTTTTCTTTTATTATTGAAACAAGTACAATGGAACAAAGGTAGAGAATAATTACATTAAAAAAAATGTAGGACGGTTCAATAAAGATCCAAATACAGTTTAAACCCTGCTTATTAAAGCTTAAAATTTGTTAAGAGTGGATTAAATAAATTGTCTGGCCTATGAATTCATGGCAGGAGACAATTAGGGGATTTATAGCACAGCATGCAGCTGATTTATGCAAAAGAAAAGAAACCACGTGAGAGGGCGCACTCACTGTACAATTTCATATCTTCATGACCTCCTAAAAATCAATAGGACAGATATGCTATTGATTTTCTGCACAAAGAAAAGATCTTCGTGCAGAAAATCAGCCGATCCATGTGCTCATTGTGCTGTGTGGGCTAAAAAGTGAAACAAAGAGTTGAATTGGAAAATGCATGGATCAAAGAGAAAAGCCAACAACCATCCGTAGTTGCTTCCTTGCAAAAGACAAAATACTTTAAGACTCTGCAAAAAGCAAACAAGACATAGCTGCATTTCCTTGCTAGAGAGGACCCAAAGGCCTGAAACGTGAACACCTGCATGCGGCAAGAGACAAAGAGCTGCCCATTTAGTCAACAAATTCTGAAATTATCTCTGGATGCCAGCAGAAAACTTTTTGCCTTGCATTCAATTTTCTAAGGGAAAAAAGAAACTTAAAAATCAATTTAAAGAATTTCTCTTTCTCTCCTTCATATTCCTAGAAACAAAAGAGATCCTTTAGTGAACCGGGTAATATAATCTATTGAACATGATTGGAGGAGTAGATCAATCAGCATTTAAGAGAAAGTAAAAGAAATTAAACATTCGAGACTAATTATATTTTCAAACTAATTACATGGTCACATGAGCATCAAACACTGATAAACATTCGAGACTTATTTGAAACCAGTGATTTATTAAGTGGACAGAAAATTAAACAAAGCCATAAGAATAGCTAGCTATGATCATGGAGTACTGATATTATTTATTAAATGATGTTTCTCCTTGACTATATATCCCTCCTAATTTTTTAGATGAATGAAATTTGTATTAACATCAAACAAGAATTACAATCTCTCCAGTAAAACACTAGAAATTAACTAGACTTGCTCTAACCTCTACACAACTGCCTTAAAGAAAACACCTATACATACAATATCTTTCCAACCATCTCATAATCATTTTACAATTTGATTAAGGCATAGATCGATGAGAAGAACAACCAAAAAGCTTGACTACTTTGTCATTTTTACTATTTAAACGACCTAAAAAAATAACGTCTTTTACACAGTAAACGACGTAGAGAATAATGTCGCTTACTTGGTAAACAATATAAAAAATCACATTCTTTACTGTATAAATGACGTTAATCAATTTACGATCACAACCTTTCACTAGACTCCATAGTGATATTATTTATCCGAAAAATTGTTTTGTAATTAGTTTTTTTTTTTTTTTAATAATAATAATTAAAAAATTGATGCGATATAATAAATAAAAATATTTTAAAATTGACATTTTAAAAAATATATATATTATGTTGATTGCCAAAAGTCGTTATTTTCATAGAGTCCCAAACCGTGTACGTAGGACTATATATAAAGTCCCAATCCTAATCCTAGTCTATTTAAGAAGAATATTGGAATAAAGCTTAGGCCTATTTCTAAGGCTATGTAGCTATTTGATTGAGATTTTTCCTCTGTTCTCACCCTCCGATCACCAATCCGTCATCCGTCATTGCAATGGCAGAAAAACAAACCCACCTGGATGTTGAGGCCTCAATCCCACGGCCAGGCAAATTCAAAGACCACAGTCCCATTACCAATATCCTCGTACGTCATTGTCTTCCCCGTCGCTTTCATCTCCGCCATCATCGTCTTGTGCATCCTCAGCCCCTACAACCTCAAGACCCATGTCACCGACGCGTCTCTCGTGCAGTTCAATTTCACCGCCAACAACGCGGAGCTTCACTATATGTCCTATATGTAGGGATTTTGTAAAAAAAATGAGGGTATGTAGGGAACTTGTATTTTGTAAATAAATAATATTTTAATAGTATAAGAAAAGGTAAGGGAAGCTATTTTGAAATATATTTTCATAGAAAAACAAAAAGCAATTTTGTTATCTAAACTTAGGAAAAATCAAAGGAAAGTTGCTGCTAGTACTCTAATAAGGTTCAGTCCACTCTGCATGCCCAAGGTGTAGGACATGTGTTGGGGTTAGAAAAGACTATATATATATAATTTTTATTTTTTTTGGGTTATCCCACGTCAAAGGGCCGGTGGTTGTGAGGAAAAGCCCCACATCTTAAGCTAGTTTTTAGGATTGAGAGACCCAAGACCACATTGGTATCAGAGCCCGGTTCAACCAACAAGTCTTGGCCCAACAATCCACGGGAGAAGCATGTTGTCTCTGCTCTGAGACCCAAAGTTATCCCACATCAGTTGTAGAAATAGTTAGTTGTCACTTTATAAGTGTGAAGGCCTTTTGAGCTAGCTTTTAAGTTGAGAGAGACCCAAAACCACACAACACAATTATTCAACCCAAGAAGCACCAATCGATCCAACTCCCTTTTGATTTCTTCTGGAAAGATATAATGCTGAACATGCTTTGGTTTTTTAGATAACTAGGTGATAAAATTAGAAATTGACAGAAAATTAGTTTCCAAGAATTAGTGATCCTATATATGACAGTTTAATATATAATAGTTCATAGCTATATAAAAGCAAGTGAATATATATACTGCTTCATATTGATGAATATATGTACTTTCGAGTTATATATACCTAAGATATATAGTTGTGTAATAGCAGGCACATACATATGATCCTTTCTGGTAATTTCCTCCCTAGATCAACTTGAGCAGTCTAGCTCTTCTTTTTGGTTCCCGAAAGACTCTAATTAGGATGTCATATGACCAGATATCCCAACAGCTATGAGGGCTAATTAATGATGTGTAGAAGAGAGCCTTTGGGTATCTCAATCCAATCTGGCTACAAAGGACCGGTGGTGTTGGGGCATTGCCAATAAGCTTATCCCCTATGTCAGCAAAAGAATGACCATGCAATAGAAGTGCAAGAAGGTGCCTTAAGCATACATACACCAGCAAACAAACACAAGCAAAAACTATCGAAAGATCCAAATGATTCAACACTCAAAATGAGATCTCAAGCATGTGATTTCTCTGGAACCCATTAACGAGATGTGTGCTAATTCAAATACCTGCTACTCTGACATTCGATACCATGTTCACCAGTAACCTCGGCATTCTGTAGTACAATTGGTTGGAACAAGTATATTAAAAGTACCAAGTTCTAAGATCGAACAACCCAAGTAATTACTTGCAAACGAGAAATTCAAATTTGCAAGAACAGCGTTAGGACTATGAAAAAATGAATATCAAAAGCACATAAGTGACGAAAAAAATGTACTGATGCATGCTATGCAAGAAACCATGAAGTTTAAAAGCGATGCTAATTACCTCCAAATCAAAATTATACCCAAATAAGGAAAGGTATGAATCATTACATGCACAAATATGAGTCTTCTAAGGTACGAGGTCTTTGAGTTGAAAGTTTCATGATCTGATCCTAAGGTTTCATGTTATTGGATTTAAGCAATAAACAAACTTATCTGTCCATTAGGGAATATGATGTCATAGCTATATTAACAATCAAACAAACAAATTTAATTAACGGTCATCTAGTAGTAGTTAATTAATTATTTAAGCATCTACGACAATATTTTCCTCTTTACACCAAGTTTTGAAACTTTCCAGTTTCCACTCCCTAAAAATGATTTCCAATGAAAATTTCCTACCAATTGGATTGTAGGAAAATTTTTCATGTATCCTTAGCATGTAAGAATTGCCTATTTTTTTTAAGAGCATATGCTTCTCACATGCTTTTAATAGCATTAATAAAAAATAAAAATAAAAAAATGTAATTTTCGGATGTACAAAAGACATGACACTCTTAAAAACTGGGTTTGAGAAATTCCTACAACCCAAAGAAATTTTTTATCTTAGATTACAAAATAAAGCGAGTCTCTTTGAGACCCAAATTAAATTCTCCTCTACCCAATACAATCCCTATAGCCACAAACTTGAAACAATACAGAAAGAAATAGATCTTTCCCACATCTCAATTGAAACCCTCATATATTAGGTAATAGCAGGAATTCAGATAATGTAAATTTAGGGTGATCAAAATTGTGATAAATAATATTTAGGATGGTTTCTCAAAATAATAATAATAATATTTTTGATGGCAAATAGAAAATCATATATTAAATTATAAGGGCATAATGATTATAAATGTGTCCAATAATATATTATCCAACAAAAACCCCACATTACACTACACCCTGGTTCTACAAGTTCCAGGTAAAAAGTTAATGCAAGTTCAAATCATAATGAAGACCATCTAGAGCATATAAAATCGAAATAGAAAGCAATCAAAATTTATGATTTAAAGAAATATAATTTTTCCTATACCACGTCAACGTGTTGATAATTGAGTCTCTGACATTCTGTTCTCTTCAATTGCCGAGTGTTTATAGCGGTACCAAATTGCCACCAAGATGGAGACGACAAGATTTATGGAACTCAAAACTGCCAGTGTCCAATAGTAGTTATCCAAACGACTTTCGTTCAATGTGTCGCCAAACCAAATTGGTCCCAATATAGAACCTAAAATGACACTTCCCAAAATTCCGATTCCAAATACGCTATCGCTGAAAATTAGCAAGTAGGAGATTATGGAGTCAGCAACTTTACCGTTGAAGAAACAAGCAATGTTGAATCCAGAGATTTCATCATCATCACTAAAAAGGTTATGAGAGATTCCATCAACGGCACCAAGAAGGAAAAACTGTGGAAGAAGCCAGAACATGTTCATCCTTGGGATATGGTCATTATCATCATTATAGCTTTGAGTCATGTCTAGCCTCTTGGTCTCCACTTTTGCAGCCGTGATACAACATAGTATAGAAAATATCGTTGCTGACTATATTTCCTATTGGGGCTGCATATTTGCTTGATCCCTTTTTAACTAACTTCTTAGTAACTGCGGAAAACATTGATTCTACAATTTTTTGGAACATTAGTAAGGTATAAACAGGAGCCTTCACGTTTCCAATATTAGGATTCGAATTGTCTGCTTGATCCAAAAAATAAGTGTCTCCTACCGATGATACGACCCCACACATGATGAAGCTCACCCACACATAGGTATCATGCGTATAAAGATTTTTGTTTCCTCAACTTCTGATACAAATGCAAAGTTTCCATCTATTTTGTTCTTGTTGCTCTAAATTTTGGGTTGAAATTACAATTGCAGCCTTGTCAAGACACCTGCATTACAAAGTCATGTTTCATAAATAACATGCGAACATCTTGGATTCTACAATGTAGCCTCACTTTGCACGTCACACCAAAGGGCCTAACAAACTATCATATTCTGGAAGTCCGTTTTGGCCTAGAAATAAGGATGTGCTAAAATATTTTCACTTTAAAAATGAGTTGGACTGATCAAATTTTTGGGTTTAGAGAGAGAACCTGAGGCCCTGGGTGTGAGGCAAGCGGCGAGAACTAGGTCGATTTTCACGAAGTTCTTGAGCATCCTGTGGGAGGGGACAAAACATCTTGAAAGAAGATGCTATGAAGACTCTAAAAACAGTGGTCAGAGGACTCCACTGTGGTGTAGCATATTTGTATGAGCCTGAGAAACTCACAAACAGAAGAGCTACCACCAAGCTTAGTACCAATACTATTGCAAGTATTCCATATTGGCCAAACCATGGCAAAAGTGAAAGCACAAAGCTGATAATAATCGGAACGGAGAAGCGTATGAACTTCCAAAAGAAGCTCATGAATGTCCCCGACTTTTTCCTTTCTAAATTATTTTGATCACTTTCTGTTTTGATCTGCTTTTGTTTCTTTGGAAAATAACGCAAGGATGCCACATGACCAGATACCCCAATGATTATGAAGGGTAATGATATATAGAACATAGCTTTTTGAGCATCCTTAATGCACTTCGCTGGACTGTTATCACATGACAAGACGCCTCCATATTTATAGAGTAGAGCTAGTGTTGACATTGCCAAGAAGCCCATCCCCTGTAGAGAAACCAAATAATTAGCACATCTTCTTATTTGTCAAAATCTGTACTCGCTAGTGACGCAAAAGAAAAAGAGAACATTTGGAAAACTTACTAAGCTATAAGCAAGAGTGGAGAACAAGAGCATCGATGGTCACTCACAAAAGCATCTACAAGGAAAGCCATGCCTGTAGGCATTATAGTCTCTACACCCTTACACCCGTTTACAATTACAGCAGCATGGGTGGTGTCAAATTCCCAGACATCTGTTAAGTATGTCATTCCGCTCAACACGCAATCACCATTTTGTCAACCAAAATTTACAAGGCACGCTGCACAAGGGAAAAGGAGGCAAAGTTTGTTTTTCAAACAAGTCTCAAATCTTACTCAATCTCACATTCTCATCTCACCCAACCCAAACCCAAAGAAAAAGAGAAATTTTTTGTAGTTGAAGAAATACCAAAGGCAAGAGAAGCACACCAAGATCGGTTGTACATCCACCGATCTGTTGACTGCTGTACATCCACCGTCATCTTCGGCCCGCCATGACGCCCTCCACACACCACCAGCGGAAGTGAACAGGGCATCGTGAGTTTCACTCTCTTCTCTGTAGACTATACTCTCTAATCACTACAAGAAATTAGGTCTTTAGGGGCGACTCAAAGTCGCCCCTAAAGGTTCTAAAGTGGACGCTGTTGCCAACAACGTCGACTTGTCGACCCTAAAGGTGTCGACGCTAATAGTCCGACCATAATGATCAAATGTCTGATTATCAGGGTCCACTTAAAAGTCGACCCTAATGATCACTTTTAGCGTCCACTTTATCGACCCTAAAAGTCGCAATGTTTTGACCCTAAAGATGATGTAAACGGAAGCAAAAGTCAACCCTAATAGTCAGGCATTAGCGTCCACTTTTAGTTAACCATTAGGGTCCACTTTGTCGACCCTAATGGTCCTTTAAAAAAAAATAATAACAATAACTATCAGCGTCCAAACCAAAGTGGACGCTGATAGTTAATCATTAGCGTCCACGAAGTGGACCCTAATGGTCCAAAATTTTTTTAAAAAAAATTAACTATTAGCGTCCAAACCAAAGTGGACGTTGATAGTTAACCCTTAGCGTCCACAAAGTGGACCCTAATGGTCCTCAATTTTTTTTAAAAAAAAAAATTAACTATCAGCGTCCAAACCAAAGTGGACGCTGATAGTTAACCATTAGCGTCCACAAAGTGGACCCTAATGGTCCTAAAAAATTAAAAAAGAAATAATCTGCGATCGATCGCACAATCGTGTGCGATCGATCGCACTTGGAGTGCGATCGATCGCAAAATATAAAAAACCTACTTGAAAACCCTCTGATACTGCGATCGATCGCACTTGGAGTGCGATCGATCGCAGAACCAGGGAACATTAAAGCATACTATTATCATTGCTAAGATTTACCTTGTAGCAAAATGACACTTTTCTTATCTCTCTATTGGAGTACTACTTTGTGGCTCTAGTTCCTTTATGGCAACAAATATTAATTTACATAATTCACCAACTTTTTTAGTTCTGAAAGACTTTAAATCATTCCAAAGAAATGTAATATTTTCCAATTATCAACATGAACTCAGCTTTGGGTTCTGGAGATAGACATTTTTTGGTTGAATTTTATGATCTTTGTTCTGTTTGTGGAAATGGATATTGGGGCAGGGCAAAGCATATCAAGTCATCACCACGTGTTAACTGCAATGATGATAAACTTGCTAAAAAGCTAGAAAAGCTGAAGGTGGGAATATGTAATATTTCTCTTCCAACATCAAAGTTTAAGTTCATAGTCAACTTCTTCAAGCAATCTCCAAGACTACTCGCTTTAAATAAAAATATGACTGTAAGAGAACTAGCAATAACAGAAATATTATAACTGAATAAAATAAAAACTGCTGAGATCCTCCTCCCTAATAATGTGCAAAACACGCCTCACAATATTACCGACAGCAAGCTCTACAATTATGTACATAACATATTATCATAAGAAAACAAAGATAGATCTTAACACTCCATGTAAGTAAAAAATAAAAAAAATAAAAAAGAAGAACAAGAACAAGAACAAGCAAGGTATCCCTTCATGATAACCATTCTATTCATGTGATTGTACAGTATCCATAACCATTGTATTCATGTGATTGTACAATATCCATCAGCAATACTGAAGAATCAGACAAGGATAAGGAGCCCGATTAAGTAAGCATTTTAAAACTACAAAACCATAGTATCACATGTTTCACAAATCACACATCAAATTTAAGAATAAGTAGCACTGCTATTCATATATTAAAGTATATTATTTCTGAGAAAAGGGAAACATACAATAGCATTTAAATTCAAAGGAATAGTATTAATAACTTCTTTATGCCTTGATTTCATAGTTAACTTTTTGCTGGACTAGAAAAGTTACAGGCCCTACATAACATGATCTTCATTAATTGATGAAGTTCCCTCAAGAAAATATACTACTACATAAAAATCAATCCCATATCAAGAAAAATCTTACAAGTAAATGGAGAAGACCATAGATGAAGAAGATTACTGCTAGAATTACTATAAGCAAAAGAAGTACTGGACTGATTCTGCTAAAAGATGATGTTGGGGTTGCTTCTTTCTCATAGTTGGTACTGTAATAAGGAGCAGAGAATGAAGAGAGAGATGGCTGAGGAGGTGGGTATACCAAACTTCCATCTTTTTTCTGGGCTTCATAGGGAATGCTAAACATTTTGACAGATGGGTATGCTAAAAATATAATCTTTATCACAAATGTCTTTTATAGTTTTGAAACACACATTTAACTCCAACTCCAAGAGTAGAAATATTAATGTAGCTGGAATTATGCTAAGCTGTTGACAACCATCAAATTCTCTCGGTTTTATGAGGAAAACAAAATGCTTTTGGATGGGGATTTTGCTGCTATTACATGAAAGCTGAGTGAATGAATTTTTAAGATTAGAAAGAAGATAGGTTTTTGGAGAACTGAGGAGATGTTAAAGGTTGCATACGTACCATTTGATATGGGAAGCACACAGGAAACCATTAATAGAGAAATGCAGAGTCTCTGGTTGGTGAAGATGAGATTTTTCTGCTTTTGAATTCTGTTTGCGCCACAGGAGTCCCAAGAGGAAGGTTATTCAAATTGGCACTGTTAAGAATATTACTTGTTATTTACTTCTTTAGGTATTAATAGTCTACTAGGTTTACCTTTTTCTTATTCTACTAGGTTTACCTTTCCTTATTCTACTAGGTTTACCTTTCCTTAATCTATTAGGTTACTTGCCTCTCTATAAATAGAGGCCTCTGTATTCATTATTATTATTAGAGTCAATACAATGTAGTCCATTGTGTGCTTTCGCTCTCTTTCTCTTCTCTCTCTTTCTTCCGCTTCTAATATATTATCCAATATATTTAACATGGTATCAGAGCCATCTTTCTGTGGCCTCCAATAAACGTCTTTGACGTTTTTCGGCGCCGCCAGTGTTATCCGGCGAATCATTCTCTCTGCTCCTCATGGTTCTCTATCTTTTCCTCGAGGTTTTCAGTGTATCACTATACTGCTTGAAAACCCGGAAGACAACCGTCCCAGAGCCGCCGCACACAGCCCCATCGGATCATACACGCGCCCTCACGCGCCGCCCAAATTTTTGGCAATTCCGCCACTGCCCTTCCGCCACCAGCCGCCACGGTGGTCCGATCACTTCTCCATGGCCACCGATCGATAGCTTTCATCTCGGTGATTCCAGAACAAGTCCCATATCCTCCATAAGACGCCGCACGAGCCTCCACGCACCCCCAGAAGTTCCGCGCGTCAGATCCACGCGCCAGGACACGCCTCCTCCGTTCGCGCGTGTACCACACGCGCCATCGCCCCACGTGCCACACGCCATCCTTGCCACGTCAGCCCTAATTGCCACGCCATCCTTGCCACGCCAGACCTAATTGCCACGTCAGCCCTAATTGGCACGTCAGCCATGCGTGCCATGTCATCATTGCCATGTCATCAATGACACGTCATCAGTGCCACGTCAGCTCTATGCACCACGTCAGCCAGATCTGCCACGTCAGCACCTTGACATGGTTGACTTTTGTAGCGTTGACTTTGACTGTTGACCGTTGACTTTGACCACTGAAAAAAGTTGACCAGGTGTTTTCTACTCAATTTTTCGTCCTGATTTCAAATTTGTGGTCTATTTTTTGCTTTTGGCATCTCTATATGGCAGAAAACAAGACTCTTCTTCAAATTTAGGCGTTTGTTTTATGCGGTTCAAGTTGGTTCATGCTTGTTCAATTCGGTTTTATAGCCTGTTCTTTGGCGCAATTCAATCCGGTTCATTCTTCTTGCGGATGGCACTCTCGGGTCAGACCAATCTTTCCTTAGGTCCATGGGTTTTCGGGCCAAAGAAGCCCCTTTCAACCGGCCCACTTATGCCTTGTCAAATGCCGCCATCACCGGTCACTGAATAGCCTCTTCAACCGGCCATTTTTCTCCCTATTTAGCTCAGCTAACCAAGCGAGACGATCTACTAGTTAGATGGGCCAGACTTTAGTTCAGCCGACAAGGCGAGACGGTCCAAGGGTTTCAGGCATGATTAGCCTCTTCAACCGGCCTTGCTTATCTCAGCCGACCAGGCGAGACGGTCTACTAGTCAGACTTTAGTTCAGCCGACAAGGCGAGACGGTCCAAGGCTTTCAGACATGATTAGCCTCTTCAATCGGGCCTACTTATCTCAGCCGACTAGGCGAGACGGTCCAAAGGTTTCAGACATGATTAGCATCTTCAACCGGCCCTGCTTATCTCAGCCGACCAGGCGAGACGGTCTACTAGCTAGAATTTTTGGGTCAGACTTTAGCTCAGCCGATCAGGCGAGACAGTCCAAGGGTTACGGGCCAAACAAGCCCCTTTTAACCGGCCTTGCTTTTCTCAGCCGACTAGGCAAGCTTCTTCATTACTGGTATATGGTTTTCAAGTAAAATTACAACCAAGTGAAACAAGCTCCAGCTTAAATGCATAGCTCAATTCAGGCAAAATCCATCGGTCTCTAGCAACTTTTATGGCGTTTCTTCGGCAACTCTTTTGGCACAAGCAGCTTTTTCGGCGAATTCCTTTTTCTTTCCATTTTCGTTTATCGCACAATGCCCCACAGGAGTCCCAAGATGAGATGTTTTCACCACAAAACATCTCCAATAAGATGTAGTTCAAATGGCACCCAAAATAAAATCCCATATCAAGAAACACACAAAATCAAATCAAGAAATTATCCAAAAATCAAAACAACACCCACCATTAGCGTTGACCCAATAATCCTCAAATTCCATATAAATGATTAAGAACATTTATGAATAGGGTCCCCAAAATAAAATCCCATATCAAGAAACACACAAAATCAAATCAAAAAATTATCCCAAAATCAAAACAACACCCACCATTAGCGTTGACCCAATAATCCTCAAATTCCACATACTAGGGGCTTCTACAAAAAACAAATAGGGGCGGGCTTCTACAATTTTTCATCCCCAAATCCAAAATTAGCAAAATACTCTCAAATCATCCATAGGTATGCCAACATGAAGTGTAAATTTCAGAAATATGCACCAAGATTGGAAATTAACCAAAGCATGAGAAAACAGGGTTCCGACGAGAGAGAATTTCAGACAGTTACGAAAAGAGAGAAGACAAAGAGGAAGAAAATTTACCTGAAGCTCTTCTTTCTTCCTTGCTCGGCAACTAGAGAAAGACAAATGTTCATTAGTGAGAGAGACAAAGAGATATATATCAGGTCTGTGATTAAAGTAAAAAAATTGAATAAAACCTAAGAAAACAAAATATATATAGAGAGAGAGAGAGAGAGGAGAACGAGAAAGAGGACCGAATGAGAGAGAACCTGGCTGTGCTTCTACAACTAGAGGGAGAAAATACATGGTTGTGTGTCTGCAACTTTGAATCACATCTCTCTCTCTCTCGCGGTCTTATCTGTCAATCTCCGTTTGTCCGTCACTCTCTCTCTCTCTCTTGTGTCGATCTCTCTCTCTCTCGGTCTAGCTCTCTCTCCTGGTATTGTGCAGAATTGCAGAAGGCAGGGGATAACATGAGAAGAATGGGTTAGAGAGGCGAAGAAGAAAAAAGGGGGAGATACAAAAAAAAATTTTCCAAAAATTTCACCCTCCGCGCCAATGGATCCCGCCTTCTAATTTGTACCAAACTAACATATTTTTATATCAGCGTCGACTTAGTCGACGCTGATAACCATACTATCAGCGTCAACCTATAATGTTGACGCTGATTGTCTACATTTTTTTTTATTTGAACTTATTAAAACAATTATATTAGCTTATTAATTTTTTTTTAAGTCAAAATTGATTGAAAAAAAAAAATTAATTTTTTGGGTCATAATTAGTAAAGTTTCCTATTTTTCTATTTTTTATTTGTTAATATATATACATCATTTTGTAGTTTTCACACACACACACACATATATATATATATATGGACAAAATTTTTCTTCAAACTGGGTTGAAAGAATTTTTTTTTAACCTAATCTATAAAAATTACATGTATTTATTGAACATGTAAGATGCACATGTTCGATTAAACCTTCAATTGTATCCAGTTGGATCGATCAATTGATCTTATCACGATCAATCAAACTAATTCACTAGGATCGATCAGATGTTCGATCTAACCATCAATTTTTTCAAGTTTGATTGATCATTTGATCCTATCACAATAAATCAAACTAATTCACTAGGATTGATCGGATGTTCGATTAAACATTTGATCCTATCACGATCAATCGAACTAATTCATTATGATCGATCGGATGTTTGATCGATTATTTGATCCTATCACGATCAATCGAACTAATTCATTAGGATCGATCTCAATTGAACTAATTCATTAGGATCGATCGAATATTTGATTGATCATTTGATCCTATCACAATCAATCAAATTAATTCAGTAGGATCGATGTTTGATCGATCATTTGATCCTATCACGATCAATCGAATTAATTCACTTTCAATTGTTTCAATCATTTGATCTTATCACGATTAATCGAACTAATTCATTAGGATCGATCGGATGTTTGATCGATTATTTGATCCTATCACGATCAATCGAACTAATTCATTAGGATCGATCTCAATTGAACTAATTCATTAGGATCGATCGAATATTTGATTGATCATTTGATCCTATCACGATCAATCAAATTAATTCAGTAGGATCGATGTTTGATCGATCATTTGATCCTATCACGATCAATCGAATTAATTCACTTTCAATTGTTTCAATCATTTGATCTTATCACGATTAATCGAACTAATTCATTAAGATCGATCGGATGTTTGATCGATTATTTGATCCTATCACGATCAATCGAACTAATTCATTAGGATCGATCTCAATTGAACTAATTCATTAGGATCGATCGAATATTTGATTGATCATTTGATCCTATCACGATCAATCAAATTAATTCAGTAGGATCGATGTTTGATCAATCATTTGATCCTATCACGATCAATCGAATTAATTCACTTTCAATTGTTTCAATCATTTGATCTTATCACGATCAATCGAACTAATTCATTATGATTGATCGGATATTCGATCAAACCTTCAATTTCAATTGTTTAAAGTTTGATCAACCATTTGATCCTATCGTGATCGATCGAACAAATGCAGTAGGACCTAACGGATGTGTGAACGAACCTTTAATTTGTTTGAAGTTTGATCGATCATTTGATCTTATCACGATCGATCGAATATCCGATAATTTATATAAAATAAATAATGACATATTATCGGAGGTAAATTTTTGGGAAATAACATTTTAACACCAAATCCTAATGGAAGGAGATATTGCATCAAATTATATGTTGGATGAGTCAAATATTAAATATGTTTTTATTATTAAAATATTAACAACAAATTTAAATTTAATAAATTTGTAGTATAAAAGATCATTAATGTGATATTTATTTTATAATTAATTATTAGCTTAAATTTTATTTTTTTTATTTATTTTTCTACGCAATCTTTAGGGTCGACAAAGTCGACACTAATACTTAAGTATTAGGGTCGACTTTGAGAGTCGACCCTAATAATAGGTCAATAGCGTCCACTCTTAGTGGACGCTATTGGTAATCAAATTTATTTTTTTAATTTTTTTTAATTCTTCTACGCACTCTTTAGGGTCGACTTTTGTCGACCCTAATGCCTAACTATTAGGGTCGACTCTCAAAGTCGACCCTAATAATAGGTCAATAGCGTCCACTCTTAGTAGACGCTATTGGTCATCAAATTTATTTTTTTAATTCTTCTACGCACTCTTTAGGGTCGACTTTTGTCGACCCTAATGCCTAACTATTAGGGTCAACTCTCAAAGTCGACCCTAATAATAGGTCAAGCGTCCACTAAGAGTGGACGCTATTGGTCATCAAATTTATTTTTTTGATTTTTTTTTTAATTCTTCTACGCACTCTTTAGGGTCGACTTTTGTCGACCCTAATGCCTAACTTTTAGGGTCGACTCTCAACGTCGACCCTAATAATAGGTCAATAGCATCCACTCTTAGTGGATGCTATTGGTCATCAAATTTATTTTTTTAATTTTTTTTTAATTCTTCTACGCACTCTTTTGGGTCGACTTTTGTCGACCCTAATGCCTAACTATTAGGGTCGACTCTCAAAGTCGACCCTAATAATAGGTCAATAGCGTCCACTAAGAGTGGACGCTATTGGTCATCAAATTTATTTTTTTGATTTTTTTTTTAATTCTTCTACGCACTCTTTAGGGTCGACTTTTGTCGACCCTAATGCCTAACTATTAGGGTCGACTCTCAAAGTCGACCCTAATAATAGGTCAATAGCGTCCACTCTTAGTGGACGCTATTGGTCATCAAATTTATTTTTTTAATTTTTTTTAATTCTTCTACGCACTCTTTAGGGTCGACTTTTGTCGACCCTAATGCCTAACTATTAGGGTCGACTCTCAAAGTCGACCCTAATAATAGGTCAATAGCGTCCACTAAGAGTGGACGCTATTGGTCATCAAATTTATTTTTTTGATTTTTTTTTTAATTCTTCTACGCACTCTTTAGGGTCGACTTTTGTCGACCCTAATGCCTAACTTTTAGGGTCGACTCTCAACGTCGACCCTAATAATAGGTCAATAGCATCCACTCTTAGTGGATGCTATTGGTCATCAAATTTGTTTTTTTAATTTTTTTTTAATTCTTCTACGCACTCTTTAGGGTCGACTTTTGTCGACCCTAATGCCTAACTATTAGGGTCGACTCTCAAAGTCGACCCTAATAATAGGTCAATAGCGTCCACTCTTAGTGGACGCTATTGGTCATCAAATTTATTTTTTTAATTTTTTTTTAATTCTTCTACGCACTCTTTAAGGTCGACTTTTGTCGACCCTAATGCCTAACTATTAGGGTCGACTCTCAAAGTCGACCCTAATAATAGGTCAATAGCGTCCACTAAGAGTGGACGCTATTGGTCATCAAATTTATTTTTTTGATTTTTTTTTTAATTCTTCTACGCACTCTTTAGGGTCGACTTTTGTCGACCCTAATGCCTAACTATTAGGGTCGACTCTCAAAGTCGACCCTAATAATAGGTCAATAGCGTCCACTCTTAGTGGACGCTATTGGTCATCAAATTTATTTTTTTAATTTTTTTTAATTCTTCTACGCACTCTTTAGGGTCGACTTTTGTCGACCCTAATGCCTAACTATTAGGGTCGACTCTCAAAGTCGACCCTAATAATAGGTCAATAGCGTCCACTAAGAGTGGACGCTATTGGTCATCAAATTTATTTTTTTGATTTTTTTTTTAATTCTTCTACGCACTCTTTAAGTCGACCCTAATGCCTAACTATTAGGGTCGACTCTCAAAGTCGACCCTAATAATAGGTCAATAGCGTCCACTCTTAGTGGACGCTATTGGTCATCAAATTTATTTTTTTTAATTTTTTTTTAATTCTTCTACACACTCTTTAGGGTCGACTTTGTCGACCCTAATTCCTAACTATTAGGGTCGACTCTCAAAGTCGACCCTATTGAGCTTTTATGTGATTTTTTTTTTTTTTTTTTTCCATCTTTTAGCGTCCACTTAAGTGGACGCTATTGGTTAATAGTCGACCCTAAAAGTTTTTTTTTTCGTCGCTTAAATTTTTCCCGCCCCTAGGATAATTCCCGCGCGTATATTAGGGTCGACTTATTAGCGTCCACTGTAAAGTGGACGCTAATAGTCAACTTTTCGACCCATTATTAGCGTCTACTTCGAGGTGGACGCTAATACGGAACTATTAGGGGCGACTTTCAGTTGAGTATTAGGGGCGACTTTTGAGTCGCCCCTAATAAGTCGCCCCTGATGAGTATCTTTCTTGTAGTGAATGTTATTTATGCTCCGAGATTTGAGACTTTTCTAAAAGAAATAGCGGTAGGAACGGTAACACCATTTTTGTTGGCTTGAGGAGTACTGAAAGGTGAAATAAGTCTTAGACTCTGATTATGTGATTATGTGATTTGTGAATATGTGATCTTGAAGAAGGTGTGGCCGTGTGTCAGTGTGTAGGTGAAACAGTAAACAAAAAAAACACAAAATAAGAAGAAAAAAAGTTGGGTCTTAAATCTAGGTGTGGCCGTGTGTCAGTGACTCAGTGACTCAGTGTGTGGGTGAAGGTGAAACACTAGACAAAAAAAAAAAAAAAAAAAAAAGTTGATTCGTGAAGAGTGGTGATGAAGAAAGCATCTTTAGTTTTTAATTGAGAAAATAAATCTTTCTTTCTAGAATTGCTTAGGGAAAAAAAAAAAAAAAATTATTGAGATAGTAGTGGGGAAATAGTCTTTAAAATTGTTTTTGCTTTTTAGTCTTTAATTGATAGTAAAACTCACAAGAATATTATTGCTTTGATAAAAAATAAAAATAAAAGACAATTTAATTATAAACAAGAATATTGCTTTAATTATTTGTTTTTATTGGTTTGCAGCATTGTTGGACTAACTCATTTTTGTGGTCAGTGTGTTTTCAAGAAATTCTTTAAAATAACTAATTCATTTAAAGGTACTCATTTTTTTTTAGACATTTCTAGTCATTTAATTATGCTTAGTTTATTTCATAAGTAGTTAAAATTATTATATGTTTGTGATATCTATAGATAAAGATTTTTAATAGTTACTTTGATTTTTGTTTTTTTCTTTGTTGGGTAATTTGATGAGTTTGATTTGCTTAGTGATACATATATTATAGTATAATTTATTTATTTCATTGTATTTATCATATTATAATAAAAATATAATACATAAAAAGAGAAAAAAAAAATTACCATTATGTTTTATTATTTTTTTTCACCCCTAGGAACTCCAATTCCTAAATCCGCCGCTGCGTCGGATCAGCCATCAGTAATGGCAGAAAACAAACTCACCGGGATGGTGCCAACCACCATCACCCCGGCCTCATTTTCAAAATGGTCGTCACTGTTCTCGCTGTCGTTGGCCCTTCCGCCTTCGTCGGCTTGCTCATCCTCACCCCCAACAGCATCGAGATCAATGTCACCGACGCGTCTCTTAATCTCACCGCCAACAACACGCCCCACTACAACTTGGCGCTCAACATCAGCATCAGCAACCCCAACAAGAGGAATATTGGCTTATACTACCACACCATCCAAGCAACTGGTTACTACTACAACTACAAATTTGGCACGGTGAGTTTGACGCCGTTCTACCAAGGGCACAAGAACACGAGTGTCTTGAGCCCCGTGCTCCATGGACAGCAATTGTCTTTCCTGGGAACTAGCAGCGAGCTCATCTCCAAGTTTAATTGGGAGACGGGTAATGGGGTCTACAGTATTGATGTGTATCTCAATCTTAAAATCAGGGCCAAGGTGGGACGTTGGATCAAGATTGGGCACTTCGAGCCTGTGATCATGTGTGGCTTAATGGTTCCTTTGACCTCTAATGGAAGATCGATCGTTAGCTTTTTTCCTATCAAATGCGAATTGGATCACTGATCATCACAGCAGGCCTCTTAACATGTTTGTTTGAATATATGGACAATAATGGGTCTTTCATTTTCTTCTTCTTTCTTTCTTTCTTTCTATGATATTACCAATTAATCCTTGTCTCTATTTTTTTTTAACTCTCTACGCTGATTATGTGCTGATGTTTGTTTCCAAAATCTTTTTCTCACTTCTTAAAAAGTTACTTGTGACAGGCTAATTAAAAAGACATCTCTAACAATTTTATAAGCCGATCATGTTGTTCATTAAGTATATATAGCTGGTGAACAAATCATCATAAGTATAATGAATTAGGTAACATTTTCAGACTAATTATAAACATATATACTAAACTTATTTGACACCTATAACAACATTTTATAGCACCATAACATCCCTCGATCGCGCAAAAAAAATATTACAACATTTTTCTCACCTCTTAAACTTTCCTATTCCCACAATTCGATTTCTCACTGCCCATGCAATATCTTGTAGCACTCTTTCTTCAGATTGAGGCTGATTTCCCATGCTTCAAGTCATTTCTTTGTCGCCAAATGTAGTAAACATGCAGCTAGCTGCTCCCCAAGTAATAAGCTTACTCATACAAGCTTTCAAGCCCCTTATTGCACCAATCGGTCTCCTGTAAATAGACAATTTTTCATAGTCAACCAAATTACAAAAGCATACATATATAGGAATTGCACAAGAAAACCAAATAACCTTACACCAATCCACTTTTGGCTTCTTAGTTATCCATTCTTCTTTGTTGCGCTTATATTATATATTATGGGCATATGAAGCGAGAATATAACTAATTAACTAAAGCAATTTAACTAAAAATGAGGAGCTATTAATTAGAAATACGTCGACAAAAATGAGAGAAATTGTGATATCTTAAAAAGCAATAAGCAAGAATCGAGAGCAATTAAGAGCGTGCAATAGAGGCCTAATAGAGACATGTTATTCTTTCGATTTCCTATTCATGTCACTTCTATCTCTTTTTTAAATTTACTATTGGATATATATGTAGAATCTAAATGTGTCCTACCAATTTAATGATAGAATATTTGAACAAAATATGAATGAAGATGGCCGGATGAGAGACAAAAAAATAAAAAATAAATAACATTTCTCTTAAGGATATTCGAGTAAACAAATTAACAACAACTATCAAATAATTCAATGCAATGGACTCGGAAGATCCAAATAATTCAACACTCAAAATGAGATCTGAAGCATGTGATTTCTCAGGAACTGAAGGCTTTGGGTACGTATCCAGAATAGCTCAACCAACAAAGGCCATCAGTCCCAAGCATTGAGCTCAAGCTTAATTAATTTGAGCTTTTGAAACTTCCAGTACTTTTCAAATTTCACTCCCTAAAAATGATTTCCAAAGGGGCCAACAATTAATGAAGTATACAAACCCGAAAGGCAACTATATTACAAAATAAACTGATCGAGATCTCAGTTTATTTTGTTTTGGGTTTGGGTCACAAAGAGCTAGACTAGCTCTCTGTATTCTAGAATACAGAGAGCTAGTCTAGCTCTTTGTGACCCAAACCCAAAACAATTCCTCTAGCCACAAAATTGAAACAGCACAAAAAGAATTAGATCTTTCCCACATCTCAATTGAAACCCTCATCTAAGAAATAATATGTAATAGCAGGAATTAAGAGAATTGTAAATCTATGGTGACTAAAATTGAGATAAATAACATTTTCGGATGTCAAATAGAAAGTCATATATCAAATGATAAGTGCATAATGATTATAAAAATGTACAATAACATATTATCCTACAAACACCCAATATTAAAGCCACATTGTGCTACAGGTTCTACAAGTTCCAATTATAATGTTGTTGTAAGTTGAAAGCATAATCAAGACCATCTTGCTAGAACATATAATATTGAAATAAAAAGCAATCATATATAATTTATGATTTAAAGAAATAGAATTACTTTTCCTGTACTGAGGCCGCATCAACATTGCATATCATCATTTTAAGTTTGTGCAGATGATTGAGACTCTGGTGTTCTGATCTCTTCAATTGCTGAGTGTTGATAGTTGTACCAAATTGCCACCAAGATGGAGAAGACCAAAGTTATGAAACTCAAAACTGTCAGTGTCCAATAGTAGTTATCCAAATGACTTTTGTCCAATGTCTTCTGAAACCAACTTGGTTTAACCTTATCCACTATATAAACTAAAACGACACCACCCCAAATTCCAATTCCAAATATACTATCGCTGAAAATTTGCAAGTAGGAGCTTATTGAGTCAGGAACTTCACCGTTGAAGAAACAAGCAATGCTAAAACCAGAGATTTTATCACGGTCAACAAGAATGTTATGAGAGATTCCATCAAGGGCACCAAGAAGGAGAAACTGTGGAAGAAGCCAGAACATGCTCATTGGAATTTTCTCATTAGGTTTGTCAGTTAGCCCATGACTTTTGATCACATCTAGCCTTCTTCTCTCCACTATTGCAGCCGTCATACAACATAATATAGAAAATATCATTGCAACTATGTTTCCAACTGGAGCTGCACATTTTCTTGATCCCTTTTCAATTAATTTCTTAGTGACTGTGGCAAACATTAGTTCTGCAATTTTCTGAAAGATTAGCAGCAAAAAAGAAAGGGAATTTTGATCCAAATTGTTTGCTTGGTCTAAAAAAAAAGTGTCTCCGACAGATGACACGAGACCACACATGATAAAGATCATCCACAATGGTATCATACGTATAAAGATTTTTGTTTCCTCTACTTCTGTTACACTGCAAAGTTTCCATCTATTTTGTTCTTGCTGCTCTAAATTTTCAATTTGGATTGGGACTACAATGGCAGCCTTGTCAAGACACCTGCATTGCAAAGTTATGTTTCAAAAGTCATTGTATGCAATATGCCTAGCTACAACTTGATAATAAATTTTGGCCTAAATTGATTCTTGGGGTTTGAATTTGTATCAAAATTTGATCCAAATAAGCTAGAGTTATCTCTTTTCACATAGATCGACGGGGACACACACCAAGACAAAGGCAAAGTAATGCCACGATCTTAGAGCATTCTGATCATCAAGCTCTTAAAATTTCTCTAAATTTAACTTTGAAAATGTACCTTTTTTTATTTATTTAACCAACAACTTTTTAAAACTACCAAATATCAAACTCTCTAAATATTTTTCTACTTTAACTAAATATTATTTTTTTTATTAATAAATGTAATTGCCATGAAACTCACTCACTATGATTCAATGTCATAGATTTACCAAAGTGCCACCCCAACAACCAAAATAATATTAAAAAATAAATAGCTTTTGCTTTTCGTGTCTTTATATTTGGAGATGAGTTAAAGCAAATGTTAAGTTTAATTTTGGAGGGGGATGACCACATGCAAGGTCAACAAGAAGCACAGTTGGTGCTGAACCAATGCAAATTCCCACTTCGCACTAGGTCGTTAAACATTGGGTCAAAAAAATTCTCATTTCTCATAAAACTTTAGTCTTTATAAAACGTATATTTATATTTCATCTCTCTTAAAACTTTGGGTTAATGAACTTTTGGTCTCTGAATTTTAATTATTATTATTATTATTATTTTTCTATTTTTGTTTCATTTTGTATCATAAGTGGTACTTCTCTTATGAATAAATACGAAAAGAGGTTTGATAAAGGCACAACACAAATTATACTTTTGTTCATGAAGCTAATGGAATTCCACGTCAAACTAATCAAAACCTGCCAAGTGTCATGTGCCTTAACAAAAAATTAAAAAGCTTTTAAAATGAATAAAAATAGAAAATATTAAAATACAATTAAAAAAAAACAAAAACTTAAGAAAAATAAATAAATAAATAAATGACGACGGTTTGAGCCACCCCATTAAGCCAATGGGGGTGGCCACCGCAGGCCAAAAGGGGTGGTCGAGCCAACCCCGGCCAAGGCCCTTGGGGATAACTGGCTGTTCCCATTGGCTCAAGAGAGTGGCTCAAGCCACCCCGAACTTTAAAGTGTTAATTAAATAATTAAATTTACCGCTTCTTATATGTTTGAACTTTTGAAATAAGTGGTGATTGAACATTGACTCCGTCAATTCACTCATCATTTAAATTAAGGATTAAATACCAAATACTCCATCTGGGGTTTCGTTTCTTTATTTTTTCCCCCTTAGGGTTTGATTTTTATTACAGGAAGTCCCTGTGATTTTGATAATAGACCAAATTAATCATTCTGTCAGTTGACCGTTAGTTGACTTAACGGATGTCCACGTGGACCAATAAAATGTTGACACGTGGCACCTAATTAAATTTTTTTATTTTTTATTTTTTAAAAAAATGTATTTTTTTTTTTTGGAAAAAAAAAAAGGAAAAAAAATTGGGGGTGGCTCTAGCTTGGCCATTTGGGGGTGGCTCGGCCACCCCATGGAGCCTAGAGGGTGGCCGAAACCACCTCCAACCACTATTGAGGGTGGTTTCGGCCACCCCCCGTACCCAAGCCACCCCCTTGGAGCCAAGGGGGTGGCTTGAGCCACCTCCAAATGGCCACCCAATTTTTTTTCCCTTTATTTTTTTTTTCTTTTAAAGTACATTTTAAAAAAAAAATAGTACCTTTTTAAATTTTTTTTTTTTTAAAAAAAATAAAATTAAGTAGGTGCCATGTGTCAACATTTGATTGGTCCACATGGACTTCCGTTAAGTCAACTAACGGTCAACTGACAAAGGACTAATTTGATTTATTATCAAAACTACAAGAATCTTCTATGATAAAAATCAAACCCTAAGAGAAAAAAATAAAGAAACGAAACTCTAATGAGGTATTTAGTATTTAACCCTTAAATTAAATATTTTAGGCTTAGGCTTTTGGGAGCTACCCTTTCTTCATTTTTTTTATTTGGTTTTTAATATTTTATTGGAGAGTTAATATTTTCGATTTTTTTTTTTGTTATGGGGCCCTGAGAACTCGAGGTTCCAACTCTTGTACTTTCTCTTAAGATTGCAAAAGAACCTATCACGAATTCGAATCTAGTATATATCTACACGTAGACACATTTGGTAGTTATTTAAAGGAAAAATGGACAGAAAGTGTTAGATTTAAAATACCAACTCCGACCTTAAGTTGGTCAAATTAAAAAAACTTTTATTTAATAAGAATAAATAAATAAAAAAAATCAATGAGTTCAACTGATCAAGTTTCTAGGTTGAGAGACAGAACCTGAGGCCCTGGGTGTGAGGCACACATTCAGAACTATGTCGATTTTCATGGAGTTGATTAGCATCCCGTGGTAGGGGACAAAACATCTTAGAAGCAGAAGCTACAAAGACTCTAGAAACAGTGGTGAGAGAACTTCCCTGTGGTTCGGCATGTATGTATGAGTGCGAGCCACTCATGAACAAAAGAGTTGCCACTACCATCCCCGTTGCTGGTATTCCAAATTGGATAGACCATGGCCCCATAGATGAAAGCATAAAGCTGAGTAAACTCGTAAAGATGAAGGATATGATCAGTCCCGTGTAAAGCCATTTATATTTCTTCTGTCTTTTCCTTGCTAGATGAACTCGACCAGTTCTTGTTTTGATTGGCTTTTGTTGCTCTAGGAAACAAGTCAAGGATACCACATGACCAGATACTCCACTTGCTATGAAGAGCAATGATAGATAGAACAGAATGATTTGCACACCACCAATGCAATTTGACTCGTATTCCCCACAGTTGCCTGCAAATTTAGAAAGTACTGGTGGTGTTGACATGGCCAAGAAGATCATCCCCTGCAGTGAAACCAAAAAATTAGCACAATGTCAAAACCTGTATGGTGCAAAAGATCAATGAGCGAAGATTTGAAAACTTACCAAGCTATAAGCATGACTGGAGAACAAAAGCATGCAATAGTTACCCATGAAAGCATCTGCAATGAAGGCCATGCCTATAGGCATTAAGGTCTCTACACCCTTACACACATTTACAATTACAGCAGCATGGGTTGTGTCAAGCCCCCAAACATCTGTTAAGTATGTCATTCTCGACCACAAGGCGTACTCCGCTAGCCTGCCAGCCCATTCCAGAACTGCAACGGACCAGGAACAAAGTCCCTCATGGATAAACCGATAAAAAAACCAATAAGATCTCAGGTGGCTTAATACATGTGATAGAGCCCCTGCCAACGGTAATCTGAATGGTACCGGCGGCCCGGGCATATCCCAAAGCAAAAAATTCTTGGTTTGCCACAGCCTGATGAGCTAAAACTAGTAGATTATTCAGAAATTTATATAAGGAATCTCTTAAAATGCTATGATCATTTTGGAAGTTGAGATCCAAATTACTTCCACAGAAGCGAGGAAACGTCTGAAGCATTATAGAGACTGCAGGTTTCTTGGAGAGAAAGCTATAGGGAAAGTGAAAAGAAAAATGATAGAAAATGGTTCCTGCCATCCCAGAAAGAAGTGAAGAACTTTCCCTTACCGCGTTTGCAATTTTGTTTTTCTTACAGCTTATTGAAATTTAGATCAGAATGATGCCTTTCTGCTGCTTTCGGGGAAGGAGTGATTCCTTTGCCACTCAATTTCATACCCAGAAACCAAAATACTCTTAGCCTAATTCATCGAGAAAAAAAAAAAAAAAATCTCTTAGCCTATGCCGACATGAGTGGCGGGAAATGCCTTGGAGTTTCATGAACACGCTTTTAAGACGACTTTGGTCCTGGAAAGAGGAGGAGAACCTCCCCTTACCGCTTATTAATTGCTCGGAATGAGGCCTTAATTTCTGGTTTCGGGGAAGGAGGGAGGAGGGAGCAGGGCGGTTTCCTCTGCCAGGGAGAAATTAACCAATTCTCTTAGCCTATGCTGACATGATTGGCGGGAAGTAGTGAAGTACCTTCGAGCTTGAACGCGCTTTTAACACGGCTTTGGGCCTTAATTGAGGAATCCTAAGAAGAGCTGGAAAAATGAAAGCTGAAACAAAAATAGAAAATTAGAGATAATGGAAAATAAGATAGTGAATTAAGTATATATATTGACATGAATTCCAAGAGGATAAAACAACGGATTTCGGGCACAACACGACTTGCAGCCAAGTGACCACAATGTGCGCATCGAAAAGAGCTTTTCAGGTCATATGCACAGTTCTAATACTCGTAGGCTCATAGCAAAAGTTAGTTTCAATTTAGTGCCATGTCAATCTATGTCTACATCATGCCACTTGGCATTTGTAAGTAAACTTATCTCAACACTCCAAGAGTAGATAAAAGCTATTTGCATGATTTTAATATGTAAGCAAGCTTATTCATTAACAATTAATAATTTTGTTGCATGATTTGTGTAAGACATGAATACCTAATTAATTATCATATTAATTGTATTTTTGGCAACCCCTATTATCATGTTAGATATGTTTTCACAGGCAAGTAAACATTCCTACTAAATATGTTTTTTACATGTAAATATATCACTTTACCGGATATCTTTACTTAAAGATATATAAAAAGTGGGAATGGCTTCTAAACAGTAAATTTTCTTTTGCACTTGAAATTTACTATTTTATCTTTACTTTTTGTTTTTCATGATTTAGTTAGATAAAATTATTTTTGTCTTTTTTGACATTTCTTTAGATTGAAAAACTACTAATTTGCCCTTTTTGAATTTAATGAATTTAAAAAGTTGTCTGAATATTTTTGTCTTTTATATTTAAATTATCATTTTGCCCTTTGAGTATGTAAAGGGTCAAACTTTTTTAGAGAGATTTTTTGGTCTTTTACGAAGGAACCTTCAGAAGGAATGGGCGATCTCAGCACTCAGCAGCTTCTTCGTTCTTCTTCGACAGAAAAGATGGCTTTTAATATTTCTACCAACTCAATCAGTCTATTGTGTCTAACTCAAGATTTTCTTCATGTTTTCTTTGATTTTTTGTCAGAAATTCACCGGCTCTTCAGAGAGATGAAGATATGTTCTACCAACTCTATCAACAACTGCCTGGATTTTCGGCTAAAAATCTGGTGTCTTCGGTCCAGATAAAAACCAAAAATTCCCGTCCTTTTGCTATCGCTGAAGAGAGAAGCAGCTGTTCATCACAAATTCTCTCCACTATAAGGTATATTTTTCTCTTCGATTTTAATTCTTTGCTCTAAAATCTATTGATTTGGGTTATTGATTTTGTTTTGAGACAGAGAAAGAGCGAGGAAGAGGAGGGTATTCTGTATTGGTTGGTTGATTTGAAGATTGTTGTTATGTGGTATGTGAGATTTTGCTTATTGTGAATAACGTACTAATATGTGGTTGGTTTGGATTTTCTGGGATAGGTTTCCTTATGATTTGGCTTATGGGTATTGTTTTGAAATATGTGATTGAAGGTATTCTTTTTTTTCTTTTTCTTTTTCTAAGCAAATAAAGAAAAAACAGTGGTTTGCTATTTATTCTCGTGGTTTGGCAGCGTAATTGGACAGTGTAATTGGACGAAATGATCGGGCTATAGCTGAACATGTAATTCTGGTGATTTTGTTAAGAAGAAAACTGTGGCTTCGGTTACAAGAGAAGAGTACGTTGAGAAGGTAATAAAGATTTGTTATTGTTTACTGTTGATGAATGTGTAATTTGCATGATGAAGGGTGTGATTGGGTGCCTGTGGCGCGAGCTTGTTGTAGAGAAATAATTTTCGAAAAAAATCGAGGAAGAGAAGGAGAAGCTTTAGAAGCAACAAGATTGAGTTCTTATAGAATTTTGTGAAATTTAATGTCTTTTTTAGTAAGGTTTTCTGTTTGTCTTGTTTGATGGTTAATTTTTTTGTTCGTTGTATTATAGGGAGGAAGAAATTCAATTAAGGCACATTGAGGTTACAATTTTTCATGGAACCTTTCAAACTTTTTTCCTTTGTATGGGGGGTTAAGTGTGTATGTGATTACTGTCTATATTTTACTCGTTTTGAAGTATTTGTTTTAATATTTTTGAGAGCTTGTTTTCATGACTATATATCAATTCTGGAAACTACTCGTCAACTTTTACTTACATGGACTGGTAAGATTTTTTTTCCCACATACTGCTTAAAGCATTAGCATGTTTCTATAGTTTGGTTGGATTGTATGCTATCTTGTTCTCTCTACCCCAATATTGTGGCAAGTTGATGGATATGATGTTGAAGTCTTTTTGTTTTGTGGATCTTTCTAAATATGTGCAATTATAAGTTTTGTGGCTGGAATATGGTCTAGGGCATCAGATTTTTAGTTCTAAGTTGTGCACAGAGAGAGAGAAGGGTCAAAATAGTGTGCCTGCCAAATATTTTTTTTGTACAGAGGCTTGTTTGCACATATGCACACAAATACACGTAAAAATTGTGCTCCAAGTTTTGTTGTCAGAGAGTTGTGGAAAGGTAGAGAATGCCTATATTCTTTGGTAGAGATGGCCTATATCCTGTCGGACTACCAAATATGGTTTTCCCAGAATATGATGCTACAAACCTTGCTTATTGTTATTGTCATTTATCTTTAATGTTAACAAAGACTACAATGAAATAGGGAAAAAAAAGAAAAAGAAAAAAAAAAAGACTACAATGAAAACTACCTGCTTGAAAATAAAGAGAATCGGAATAGTGACATGCTTTTTGAACATCTAATGTTATGCCTTTGTTATGATTTATTTTTATTTATGTTTTCCTTTGTAAATCCAACTTGGTTGCCAATGGTAATTGAGGAGCAGATTGGACACATCCTATTAGAATTGTAGCATTCATTTGCTGCTGGGTTTGGTGCTTAATCTTTTGGTTCATAGTAAGAAACAATTGGAGCTTGTATAAAAGGATGCTGACCGGGTGTCTTGCTATTATATACTTTACAAACAATATCCCCATTGATTATATAAATAACTTATCCACATACATTCAAACTAGAACATATTTGTGTGACTCTGTTAGCAAGTTCTGAAATTTTTTAATTATTCTGAGATTGGGTTTGTTATAATGCTAGATTTTGAAGAAGTCGAATAAAGTTTATATTTTTGAAGCGTTGGTTTAATTTGCAATATGATTGCGGATTGATTCGTATCTTAATATTTTTTGATTAGTAATATGTTGAAGATCATTTTAGAATAAGATTTACACTATACGTGTGTTTCTTTTCCTTGGTTCTATTGGTTAACAAACAGATTGGTGATATGTTGAGATTCCCATTTTTGTTTGTGTGAAGGAAAGTGATTTGCACACGAGAAGAACTTGGCATACAAAGTTTGTTGATAAGATTTTGGAAGGCAGCGAAACCAATTAGTTTGGAAGTTCCATAGGCAACTGCAAAGTCAGAACATGCCCTATGCGAGTACTAGCTAACCTGAAGGTACTATTTTAGTTCATTGTTTTTTATAGTCATTGTGTTTGACTCAAATGTAGAGATTTGCTTCGATATGTATTGGTAAGATTGTTACAGGTACAGTGATTGTTTGTTTGGTTGCTGATTGGCTATATATCTTTGTATAGTTCTTTTTTGGTTAGATTGTATGGTTCCTATTCTAATATATTTTGAATTGTACTACAATCAGGTAGCTTACTAGGGAGATCAATGCACAGACGAAGGGAGTGGCAACAAAAATTGAATGCAAGAGAAGAGATTGGAACACGGACTTAGGGTCCTTTCGAAAAGAACTAAATTCAACGAAGACAAATAAATACATTTTTATTATATAGAATATTAACTTATTTTCCTATAATAGCATATTAAGAATACATACACATGATCTCTTTTGTGGTTACAATATGTGTTTGCCCTTTATAGGAGTTTTTTTTTTTGTACATCATATCTACTCACTTTTGTAATGTTATTCATGTGTAAGAATTTAAATGTGCACTTGTTTAAGGACTAAATATTGAATTTATGTTAATAATACTTTTTATAGATGATATTTAGATTTTAATGTTAAATATCACATAATAAATTACATATATTATTATTGAACACAGGGAATCAAGCATGTGCCTTGCACGGGCCATCCATCCCACTAGTGATAAGTAAATATGTGTGATTACAAGTAAATAGCTAGCTATATTATGATTTAAGTAAGCATTATTGAAATAAGAGACTAAACAAAATAAGATTCTATTTTTGGGCGCATTGGTTGGTATCTCCACTAACGTCAGCATAATCAGGCTTGTGCACCCTCCACGACGTCAACATATATAGTTGTGGTTACGTGACCTAAGCATAGTTACGGGATCCATGATGTCAGCATAGTATTCAAAGATTGGGCAAGGATGTGTTTTTCAGCCAGTTCAGTATTACAAGTTGTGCAAGTAAATGGTATGAGATATATAAATATGATAGTTGGAATTGTTTACGTAAATTTCAAAAAAAATTTCCTTTTACGCATTGGAATAAAACACAATCTTCAAGACCTTTTACCATCATGAGAAACATGTTTAGATTCAATAACAAACACATAAGTTTAGCCTCTTCTAGGCAATGAGGAGTAGGAGTTCGCAAGTTTGTTAGAACTTCAAGTACTTGATCGCGTATGAGTTAATACTCATCTCATTTTCGTTGCATTCTTTGTGGACTTGAAGAACATCTTGATGTTCTTTGTTGTGTTCATAAAGAACTTCTTGATAACTGGGAAGTTCACCAAGAACTTTAAGATTTTCAAACAGTTGAAGTGAAAGTTATTCCATTAGATCTTCTTTTTGATGATTGAATATGACTGTAAGTGTGAGCTCACAAAGTTTTCTTCAAAAACTAGAGAAAATCAGAAGCAAAACTTAGAAGAGAATTTCTTCCTAGTGGCCGTGTATTCACTCTATGGAGAGTGGAGTGTGTTTTTGTTTTCACAAAATTACAAGTTGTTGAATTGGTTTTGTGCTTTGCTTTTCAATTGCACCTCTATTTATAATACTGGAATCACAGGTCTATTTTTACAACCTATGTACCTTTTTCACGTTAAAATTAAATATGATTTGTCTTAGTTTTTATATTAAAAAAAAAAAAAAAAAAAAAAATCTAAGAGTTGATTGAGAGTGCCTTAGAAAAGTTAGATAAAAATGTGATGCATAATTAAAACACATAATTTTTACGTATATTTTTATGTGAAAATACATTTTTAATTTGTCTAGACTAGTACTGGTCCGTGATTTTTCTTTTGACTCAGTAATTTAACTCAACACACTGCAAAATTAAAACCCATCATCTCACACGTACTATCTTGCAGTTAAAAGAGAATTATGAGAGTGTCAATTGATCAACAAGCCATTGACTAGTGTAGTATATATATGATTATTTAACATTGATGATCGTACTATATATATAATGTCAAGCATAGCCTATTTATTTGCAAACCCTAGTTGTGCACTCCCTTTGTTAGGGTGTATAATTTTCACAACAAGTCTTTTTATAAATTGATCATGCGCCGAGTCTATGACACCTACTTTGTCAACTATTACGTTAAACATAAAACTCACTCGAAATAACTAAACATGAGGACAGTGGTACACTTACCATTTTTACAAACTAATGTAACAATTTACCTTTCACTTATTTTCATAAAATTTTGACTATTACATGTGTTTATAAAAGAATTACAGTAAAAGTTGTAGTACCAAAATATCTTCCCTAAATGCATCAGAGTCATAGACAGATATTATAATTTAGACAATTAATATAATAGAACTTTTATGAAGCCGACCTATCCGAATAGGTCATAATTAATTACGCCGCCTACTTGTTTGAAATTATAGTAATCCTAGTCCGATTTGTGCTTGTCTTGTTGGGGCTGAGGTGAGGATATTAAATAGGGACTCATGGGCGTGTAGAATGGGAGGCAAGACAGGAACCAATGAGCGTTTAATTAAGGTTCTCTCTGCCTTGCAATTTGGGTACAACTTTATTGCAGTTGAGAAGCCTCCAAATTAATAACATCCACAATATGTTGCTTCATTCAACCTTTAGGGT
This sequence comes from Corylus americana, assembly GCA_036287905.1. NCBI lineage: Eukaryota > Viridiplantae > Streptophyta > Magnoliopsida > Fagales > Betulaceae > Corylus > Corylus americana. Next base: position 19,272,020 of record CP125822.1, read on the forward strand.
CCCATGTATGGCCACATTGATAAGAGTTGCCGCACCATTCACCAAAAAGAATAAAAAAAAAAATAAGGCCACAATTTTTCTCGGTGTTTTCCTGGTTATATATGTTGATATTGTTTTCAAAATAAATATGGACAGGTGGGGTAAGGTTTTTATTTTTATTTTTTTATTTTTTATTTTATTTTTATTTTTATTTTTATTTTTAATTTTATTTTTAATATCCATGTAAGATTAAAAGAATATGAGGAAAAAGAACCGTAGCATTTCTCAAAAAAAAAAAAAAAAAAAAAAAAAGTCAAAGGTAAAATTCTTGAATCGCATAATCAGAGGTGTCATACTTCTCACTTGAAATAAGACAATTTTACTCTACAGATGCCAAAAACTATTTTAATTTAATCTATTAAATTCACATCTATTAGGGATTTTCAAACATATTTTAAATAATACATGAAAAACAAATTATATGCTCGTTTAATTTTATAAAAATTACACGTCTTTTCTCACGTGATCTTTAAGGAGTACCTCAATTTGCTGAGGACCACACCTTATGAAGCGGTGGTCATTAGTTCGAACCTCTCTCCCCCCTTTTATGTGAATATATTAAAAAAAAAAAAATTGAAACTCTTACATTATAAGTGAGGCTCAAAAGTATGAATTTAATAATTTTACTAATAAATGAACAAATTTAATAGATTATATTGAAAGAATTTCTTTTTTTAGAGTAAAACTTGGTCAACTACGTACAACTATTAATGCCAATTTATGTAGCCGTAAAATTTGAAATGATGTACAGTGAATAAATGTGGATAACATTTAACATTACAGTCTGTCTTTTCTTCCTTGTAATTTTTATTTTTATTTTTTCTTAAATCTTATTTGGGTTGGGTTGGGTTGGGGGTGTTGGGCCGTTGGATTTAATATATATAAGCTTTTGATATCTATAATAGAAAAGGCCTGATGGAGTTGACATGAGGCAGACCTCAAATCGAGCTGGCGTCATTTAAAAGGAAAGAGCTGGCTTCTGGCTTCTGGTCCCCCAACTCCTCCAGCTCATCAAAATAATGGACCACTTTAAGTGGCTCATCCATTCAAGTTGATGATTTATTCCCACCCCACAAATACAGTTAGTAGAACGCCATGCAATTATGAACCCCCAAAGTTGGCACGTCCTCCACGTTATTGCTATTCTATATACGGTTTTCTTAATGGTGACTTTTTTTTTTTCTTTTTCAAATTAGGTCATAAATTCAAACTTATTTGCATGTCTATTGTCATTTACCTTTTATTTTAATTAAATATTTAAGATATATGAGAGAGAGCATGATCTTTTTCGGTTCAATGAACCAAAGAGTATCGAGTTATAAGTTATAGTAGAAGGATATTTCTGTTTTTTTTTTTTTCACTTTTTGAGGGTACAAAAATACTCCTCTACTAAAACCAGTAACTAGCTAGATACTCTCCAGTTCATTTTAACTAAATATATAAGTAATTAAAATTTATTATTTTACATCAACTTAATTTTTTTAAAAAAATAAATAATTTAATATAGTATTACCAGTTCAAACTCTAAGTTAATAATTTATCCGGCAGCTCTGACAATAGCTAGCATTGCTCTTTGCGGTTTATGTACGTGCAGCTGCATGTGGCCTAAATAAAGGCAGTCCGTCCCACAAGAGACAACAAGAACGTGGCTTTTAGACCCAACGAAACCTTTCCAAGAGACAACAATAGGCAAAGTAAGTAGATAGGGCAAATTATATATGGGATAGAAAGGCACAGCAGTTATGATATGCATGCAACTAAAAAAAAGACGCCATAAATGCCACAATTACACCATTCACCTAATTTTCCCACAGGTGGCACAGCTGCAACCATCACCACTACTAATGTATCCTGAAATGAAATGTCTTTTAAGAAAACAAACATTGTGGGGAACAAAATGTAGTGGATATGATGGGTATACGTACCTAATTAACCCAATTAATTAGTTAAGGTACACTAATTAGATATAATTTTTTTGTATACATCAAAGGTGAAAATATACGTAACATAACTGTTATTTTAATTTGAAAACAGCTAACATGACAATAATCAATCTTTTATTGTTGTGGTAAAACGTTTTTCTAATATGGGAAGACAATACAGACAAATGATGGATTAATTGGAATATGCTTTTTTTAATTTAATTATCCCCTGTCGTCTTAGCTAGGCCTTTTCCTTCTTGGATGGAACACGACCGTCGGTTCCTGCGAGCGTCGCATACTTGTCCTTCCTAGTCAAAGAAGTGCACTCAAATCCCAACGTCCCAGCCAGCACCCTTTGAATATAATTTGCAATCTCAATCGCCGATTTCCCACCTTTGCATGTGAGCTCCGTGGGAAGTTGATTCAAGAAGGTCACCTCGTAGGTCGGCATGGGATTCATGAACACAAAATAAGGGTCCAACAATTTATACCCACGTACGGATGTTCCGTAAAACACCGTTTGTTTTGTGTTAATCGCAACGGGAACAATCCTGTCGGTGAGCTCAGCGAAAAGAGCACTAAATCGTAAGAGAAAAGGCTCTCGACAAGTTGTTCCCTCTGGACAAATCACAAGGTCTCCATCTTCAAGCAAGCTCTTAATATGAGCTGCATCTTTCTCTCTCTCCCTCGTTAATGCCACGGTCTTGATCGGTGAAATCATCTCGCTAAATTTGCTTATACTATACGTGACGCAGCTGACTTTTCTTCCTAGGGCAACGGAGACGATAACGGGGTCTAAAACTGTACGGTGGTTGCAAATAAAGAGCACTCCCTTTTGGCCTCTCCTTGGTGCTGGTGGAGGGGTGCCCTTAACAATAAGTTTAATGCCTTGGATCTTATAAACTTGTCTCACAATTGGCTCCGGCAAAGGGATGTTGATGTAGACTCTGAGGATGGAGAGGACAATGCCGATTGGCATCCATAGGAAGGTCAAGAGGGCAACCAGAGGTGTTGGCCTCTGAACTAAACGGCCTTCGTGAAATATAATTGGGCTTAATAGCTTGTTGCTAGGAAGTGCCTCGCATTTGGTTCTTGGCACCATGTAACCTTCCTGCATTTAATTAAAAAAAAAGGTCAAAAATTATGAGATTGTGATAGATAGAGCAAAAGTATGTAACTTCGTACCAACTGATGTGACATGTTTTAAATAATTAACAAGAAATTTTTTGACTTTTTGCCACCCTTAATAATTGTCCACCATATAACAAACTTGATTTGTAGATTGAACTAAAATTACGTGACTACCATACATACGAGAGAACGTGACAATAAAAATTACTTTTTAATTATATTTTAGAGTTATATAACAATTTACTAAATAATATTACTCTACTAACTTAACTTGCCTACTAAAGGAAGCCCTACTACATGATATATGGTAGGTTGTCATATTCTTTCTCTAAGGGTTCACTTGGGCTCAAGAATTATATATAGGGTAGAGGTATGGAAAAAAGATTTTGCCATGGATAGAAACCGACCAAAACTGGATGCACGTGCACCAAATTTGGTTTATAAGTAGCGTATTATTTAAGGAACACGATAAAGCAACTCTGAGCATGACCCAATTGAGTGATTGACAGTGAAGAAAAGAGAGTTTGCTAGGAGTCACAAGGATTATGCTTAATGAATTAATGATGAGATATTGAGATGCCTCTATAGCACAGGATGTTAATTATTGTTTCATATTTCTTCCATGAGCTAGGCGGATGAAATAAGACTTGGATTGAATAAAGAGAGTGGGTTGGGCATGAGGAACTTATGGTGTGTGTCAGTTTGATCTCCTTTAAAAATGTGAAATAAATGTTCTTTGTACTTCACAAATCACGAATTAAGATGGAACCGGAAGGCATCGATCGGTAAAAAAGTGCTCAAAATAGAATCCGTGTAGATCATTGAAACGTGAATTCTACCCAGGTGGACCACTTGAAATTTATTGCCGATAAAAGTTTCCAGGAAAGTTAGAAAATGACAAATACGTTCATGGACAAAGCATTATTGCCATAGACGCTTTCACCCAACATGTAATAAATCTAGAGATATGATCGGTCGAGTGTGATAATTGTACAATATATATATATATATATATATATATATATACATCTTTTTTGAGCTAAGAAACAGCTAATAGGGTACGTAAAATATTAAATAAATAATCACTTTCATAACAAAGAAAAAAAGGAAGTGCTAACTAAGAAATGATGGAAAGATAAATTAAACTATTAAATTCATTTGCTAGCTAGCAGAAGTCGTGAATTCGTGAGATGAGTGGTGATTTAACAGAGAGAACAAACCTTGCAAAGCGACATGAAATCATGGTCGGTTTCTCGATCTCCTAGGCCGACATCTGGCAAGTTTGTGCCAAATTCCTTTTCAATGGCTGCTTTTTTGTGATCACCAACAAGAACACCTGGTATCTTAGCGAACCCAGTTGCCCTCCCAGATTTTGTTACTTCCAACTCGGTCCCAATCACCTTGTCAGCCCCTAAAAACGTTTTCGCAAACGGTTCCACCATGATTCTGGGGCTGGCGGTAATTATGTATCTTTTGCCAAACGAATTGAACACTCTCCAGGCCTCCGGGTGCACGTCCTCAGCGTAAAACTTGGGCAGCACAGACCGCGACACGAGCTCAATGTCTCTGACTTTCAACCCAGCCACAGCAATAAAGATGAAGCTTTGGATTGCTGCAGCCTCCGAAACGAACAAGTACGTGAAGTATACGAATGGAACCGACGCCAAAAGGAGTAGCGCCCTCGGAAGGCTGCCGGCTTCGAGAGCAACAAGCATGTAGTAAGGGAAAGCACTCGACGACACGAGCAGTGTGCCGTCAAGGTCGGACGCCACCGTCTGGTTTGACCGGTCGTCGGAGCTGCATTTTGAGATCGGTTCGAAGCGGCGGTGAGCCCCCATGATAATATATTGTTGTGGTGGTGGTGGTGGGAAGTGAATGAAGAAAAGTTAAGTAATGAATAGAGAGGAGAGGGGGAGGGGGGTTTTTAAAAGGATCATATATGGGGTGGGGGGAGATAGGTGAGTAGATGATGACCATGACGTTGGATTTATTAGCATGAAAAATAATATTATGTGGTTGAGACTAAGAGAGATCAAAGACTTTTCAAAGAGGGGTTATTTTTGATTGGAAGAAGAAGGTGGCCAATTTTGACGTACGTACGTGGATAGACGTAGAAATTAGGGCAGTTGTGAGGAAGGCCACGAGTGGTTGCAAGTCCATCCTACCACCAACATTACATTCAATTAGCCTACTTTTTAGTTTTTAGGAGCCGGCCGCCGATGCCGCTCATTAAAGATCGGCTCGACTCCTTTATACACTGGCTACAGTTTATATATATATATATATAATCCTTTACTTATGTTCTGTTTAATTTGTGTGATATATATATATATATATATAGAGAGAGAGAGAGAGAGAGAGAGAGAGAGAAACTAGAGACCCACAGCCGAAAACTGGTGACCCCAGGTCGTGGGTTTATTTTATTTTATTTTTTGAATTTGTTATGCATGGTGTTTGTCTTTTGGAGAATTTTAAGATATTTTTTACTTTTTCAAGAAAAAAAAAAAAAAAAAAAAAAACCACATTGTCTCAGTTGAAAGTACAAAAAAAAACATTACAAATTGGCTGAGTCTGATAGTTCGAAAGGTATATGTACGTAAGCACGGTTACATTAGCTTAATAAAATAGAGTGTAGACGTGTAGTAAATAGCATGTATATGCGTGAGAGAAACATTTTTTATATTTTTACTCCAACTTTATAGTTATTTCCATCGGTTAAAAATGAACTTACCAATCAATATAAAATTTATAAATTCCGTTTTGTCTTTTTCGCTCTTCATGAGTTCATCGCTAGCTACCATCACCATCGAGGGTCCACCAATCCAGTGCATAACGTACAGAAGAAACTATTACTCTGCATTGATGTGAGAAAACAAAAAAAGTTTTGCACTATTTAACCGCTCATGGTTTAAACTTTAAATGCTAGTCGATCATGATGACAATTTTCGAGCTACAATTTTTTCTGGACAATTAAAGGATCTCGAAATTAATAGGGTATATTACTCTTTTTTTTTTCTTTCTTTCAAATAAAAACATAAGTGAGAGTCACCCTTAGTATATAGAGATAGGTATGAAATCTTCTAATCACCTAAAGACTTCTAATACTACTAATGATAGACTCCAATTAATAGATAATAAGTAAATAACAAAGTATTACTAACCGTACACTCTAACCAATAGATAATAACTAAACAATAAAGACACTATTTATCAGCTAGCGAAACTCACCGCCACCATGTTTGGTATGTAATAGTAGAACACAACTACTGTTTATCTTGGTCCTTGGACTTCGCCTTGCCCCCATGTAGGTAACATCTTCTAATCACCTAAAGACTTCTAATACCACTAACGATAGATTCCAACCAATATATAATAATTAAATAACAAAGTATTACTAACTATACACTCTAGCCAATAGATATTAGCTAGCGAAACTCGCTGCCATATTTGGTATGTGATAAGTGCCAAATATTTTATATTTAGACCCATTTATTTACATTAGTTAATCATTTAGTTGTGTCGTTATTTAATGTTTTGTCTTAGTTTTATGTTTTTAGTATTTTGTAGGTCATTGAAGAAAAACTATAGCTTTAAAGGAAAAAAATGCAAAGTTTGAAAGAAAGCATACATTAAAAAGACCTAGATGATGTGCTTAAATTTAACCAAATCCAAGAAAATGTTAAATTGGATTAAAGATCAGATTTGATTAAAGTTTAGATTGGATTAAAGTTCAGATTGGATAAAATTTCAGATTGGATTCAAATTCAGATTCTGCACACGTCTCAGTATTTTGACCATAACTTTCCACTCAAATATCAGATTGAAGTGATTCAAGCGGCATTAGAAAGCTAACTCAAAATACTACAGTTCATTATGAAATGAGATATTTTCCTAATTTTTTGACAGTTACTATGCCAAAATCACCCCGCAATAAAAGAACACAAATCTGAACGAATCTTATTCCGATTTCAGACTTCTATTTTGACTGAGAGACAGACCTCCGAATTATTTAGGTTTAATAGGGCTTCTAAGACTTCTCTAAGCCTATAAATAGACTTCTTTGCATTCAAAAAAATATATAGAATTCCAGAGAGCAAAATTCTACAGTTTTTATCTTTTTAGTTTAGGTTTTCTTTATATTTAGATTTTATTTTTATGTGGAGTTAAATTTCCAACTAAGGTTGGGGATGAAGCCTCACCGATGAAAAACATTAATACTTTCATGTAAGTCTTTATTTATCTGATTTTATTGGGTTTAATATTTTAATTGTTTTACTTCTTTTCAATGTGTGGAATGATTCTTGGATATTTTTTGTGATTCAAGGATACACTTGATGATTTAAGATAATTTCACATAATTGATTGCTTGATTTTATTTGCCTAAGTAATTTAATATCCTTTGTGATTTGTTCTACGAATACATTTGGTTTGATGATTTAATTGATATTGGATTCCTCTTGTGATTTGTGCAATGAATGGATACATGGGATGTCTTTGATTAATTGTTTGAAGCATAGTAAAACATATATAAGATTTTAATTGTGAGAACTTCAGATTAATATTGATAAACATGAAAATATGTTGTTATGATTCGGTGAGTGTGAATTCCTAAACTTTAGTATTTTATCTCTTAGTTTATTTTAATTAGTTTATGTTTGTCTTTTAATTTTTAAAACCAAAATTCAAAACCCTTTTGGAACTAGGTTAGGGTAAAATTATTTTAGATATAAATTGCTGTTTCAAAAATATAATTCTCTGTGGGTTCGACCTCACACTTGCAATCCATTAAACTATAATCGATTCGTGCACTTACGAGTTAAATAAATTTGCACAACAGTATGTATTAGTAGAGTTAAATAAAGACTTCTAATTCTACTAACGATAGATTCCAACCAATAGATAATAACTAAATAACAAAGTATTACTAACCATACACTCTGGCCAATAGATAATAACTAAACAAATAAAGACACTATTTATCAGCTAGCGAAACTCATCGCCATGTTTGGTACGTAATATATAGTAGAACGTACACAACTATTATCTATCTTGGTCCTTATACTTTGCGTTGCCCCCATGTAGGTAACATGAGGGCAAATAGAAACATATTGAAAGACAACTCTTAGGGTTATATATGACATCTTCTAATCCTCTAAAGACTTCTAATACTACTCATAATAGACTCCAACCAACAGATAATAACTAAATAACAAAGCATTACTAACCATATGTTCTAACCAATCGATAATAACTAAACAATAAATGTAGTATTTATCGACTGGCGAAACTCGCCGCCATGTTTGGTATGTGTTGAAACAGTTTTCCGAATGATGACGTGGATAAGGGGTTAGCACAATGCTCTGATAACCGAGCGTTGATTTCGATAACCGAACGTTGATCTGAAAATAAGAGATGAGAAAAAGGGGATCAAAACTGCCGGCGTTGTCCGGCTGGTGGAAGCTCCGATGCCTAAGTTAGTCACAATGTTTAAGGAAGAAATAAACTTGAAGATTATTGGATCAGAGAAAAGATAAGCAAAGTATATCGTTTCAGAGGGTGAAAAGAAGTTACCGAAATAATGAGAGGGGACCCCCCTTTTATAGGCATCGACTTGTTCCTGTTCATCTAACACTGTGGACTCACCGAGTGCCCACGTGTTGATAGTATACAAACACAAGATGTTTACTCCCAACATTCTAATATTTCGATAATAACACTCGGCAACTGTCTCATGCTCGGTTAGCCGAGCATGATGGCCGAGTGTCAATAATATAACCAAATAAAAAACTGCCCTACCGAACATGAGTTCGTTTTGAACAGTAAATAAATAACCGAGTATGGGGAATGGGCTGGTTTATTCCAGAACTGGGCCCAAGTAAGCCGAAATTTGACCCAACAGTTACCCCCCAATTTCCTTTTCTTTTAAATAGAATAAGGAAATTATATGTAGAAAACCGAACATAGGTCAGTTTCTACAAGCTCGGTTTGGTCGTTCGGTAAAACGATACGAGTTGGCTCTTTAAATTTCAAATTTTTAATTTTTGAATTTCAAAATTAAACTGAAATGTTTGAGATATTTTACCTGCGCCTTTCGAGAACCACGTGTAAGCTTCTGGGTGGTTTTGCGTCTCCTGTCATGGCCACGCGTCGGCTTTTGAATTGAGCGAGAAATGTAAAGGCGTCGCTTCCCGCTTTTTGAGGACTACGTGTCGATTTCTACACCGAGCGAGAAGATGTAAAGCTGTCGCTTCGCCGAACCCTAGCTCCTAGGGTATTTAATGCGTCGTTCGGTCTTCTTTCGTAGGTCTCTATAAAACCTTCCTTTCTCTTCGCTCATATTTCACTTTCATTTTACAGACGCCATTGTTACTCTCTGAGCTTCGTCAATCTTCTTTTTTACTTGGTTTCTTCGAACCTTCGGTTCTGTTTTCTTTCTTCATTCCCTTTAACACTCCCTTGATATAAATACCTGATGGGTCCCAAGGCTCAAGATGTTCCTAAGGAACTAGGCGAATTTCATCCAATCACTTGGAGGTCCAATTTGTCAACGAAGGATGAACCACAGGTCCGCGAAATTTGTCGTATTCCTGACTCAGTCCAGTTGAGGTTTGACGATGACAGGGTTGGGGCGGTAGTGGACGTCGACAGCCAAGAGGCCTGTGTTTATATGGACATGTTCCATATTGGCCTAAGGCTGCCTTTCCCGAGGGTAGTTCGGGAGTTGCTGAGCTACGTTCGGATAGCTCCACATCAACTGGCTCCCAACGCTTGGAGGGTGTTCTTCGCCTCCATGATCGCCTGGCCTTTAATACTCGGGGAAGGCCACCCACTTACAGTGCCCGAATTCCTCTCGGTTTACAGACTGACCAAGTGCTCTAGAACCAAGTTTCTATATACTTTTCAGCTTAGGAAGAAAAAGAAGCTCTTCACCTTCAGGCGTACTTATTCAAGCAATCATGGGTGGAAGAAAGAGTTCTTCTTTGTTCAAGGTGAATGGGAATTCTCACCTTCAGAGGTAATCAGGGATCCAAGCATCCCTCGGGAAACTATCTCCCCATCAAACCGAGGTAAACCGAGTTTCGTTCTATTCCTTTTACTCTTTCTTTGCAACAAAACTAACTTTGATATCTGTCTTCTAGGTCAACAAGAACCTCTCCTAACCCATAAGGAGCACAAACGCATGAAAGACGTTCTGGATCACGCCGAGAGTCGTCCTCTGGAGATGGACTATGACCTTATCCTGTCCGAGGCAAATAAAACTCGGTATATATGGAACCCGGCACCTGCAATGCTTGTGGAAGCCATTGCACCGAGATTTCCAGCCGTTGAAGTTCCAGGGCAACCGACCGTGGGGGTCGCCGAACCCTCTAAGAGAAAAAACAAGAGGAAAGATGAAGACGTTCCTTTAAAGGAACACTCGGTGAAGCCATGAGCCAGTGCAAAGGTCTCACTGTCAACCGCCGAGAATCCCGAGGGTCCCAAAATTCCCTCTTCAAAGAAGAGTAAGAAGATAAAGACCACTGTAGGAAGAAGTAAGAGAATCAGGGCTGCCGAGGATAGTTCGAAGACAGCCCAACTTATGGCTGAACCTGCAATGGGAGAAATGATAGGACACTCGGCGGTTATGGCTAAAGAAGCGAGAAGTGGGGCCGTCACAGATCTGAGCGCCCCTGAGCCTGAAGTGATTGCTCCCCATATCAGGGCATACTCCAACGTTCTTAGTGGAGTCAGGGAGTTCCTGAGTAGACAGGATAAGTCGACTCAGGATGTCTTTTCTACCGAGAAGACTTCCCCATCCTCCTCCTTCATACATGCGGGGGTTGAAGCTCCGATACGTGAAGCTTTAAAAGCCACTCTTCACTCGGCTACTCCCCATATCCCGACCCCTACTGAGACTGTACACATAACCTCTTCTGACTCCGAGGAACAAGAACCGACAGAAGCTGGTGAAATCTTCGTCTTTCTGGATAACAGGACAACTACTGCGACACCCCTGGCTGTTATCCAACCAGAGCAAACGGAAAGGGAACCCTTACTTCCACACACCGATTTTGACAAAACCGAGCCTTTGGTTGGGGAAGCTACAATCAGTGGGGCTGGAGTTGAAGAGCCAGCAGCACCTGGTCTCTCGGTCATGGAGGTTGCTGATAAAATTCCGGTTTTTGTTGAGCCCATGTACACCGAGCAAGCTTTTGTTGAAGGAGCTTTTGAAGTGCCTGAAGATGAAATGGGTTTCAAGTTCCCAGTTAGCGGCGAACTCCCACATTCTGGGGAGCTACGCCATTCAATGGAGAGTGGGCTGCCGACCATGCCAATGGAGGGTCCTTCTGAGCTTTCGAAGTTCGTCTTTGAGGAGAACCCTGCCGGGTCGTGGCGGGCATCGGGCTCCTCTGCAAAACACGCACCTGACTCGATTCATTGGTCATTCGGGGAGCCCCTCACTCGGTTAAGTGACAAATGGCTGGCCAATCCTTTCGTTCTCCTATCCGGTGCCATCCCGAGTAACAGCCAGTTGGAAGTCAACACTCAGCTCCTGAAGGAGGTGATGGAGCATATGCTATACCATCAGCTTGAGGTAATTATTTTCCCATACACTTGATTTCTGATGGGAGTATTTCTGTTCTAATAAATTTCTTTCCATTTTGTAGGGTTCGATGAACAGCATGAACTATTATCTTCACTACAGAAAATTTGCTGAGAACCAAGCTCGGGAAGCTAAGTGTGCTAAAATGAGACTTGAAGAGGCCAAAGCTGAGATACTTCGGTTGAAAGCTCAAGGCGCCGAGGCTATTTCTCGGTTGAGCCAGTTGGAATCTGAGCTTGCTGTGGAACAAACCATGCATGCCAGCCTAAAAGCTGACTTCTCGACCCTTGAGGAGGGAGCAGCCCTGCTAAAGAAAAACCTTGATGAGCTCTCGGCTTTGGAGCCTGAGGGCACCCAAAGGAAGCTTGAAGAGGCCGAGCGAAGAGTGGCCGACCTGGAGGCTCAGTGTTCCCAGAACCTCTCCAGGATTCGAAAGTAGGAGGTCCAAGGGATTGCTGAGAGATCCCGAATCAGGCAGTTGCTTCTTGATATTGTGGCCTTGGGGGATAAGGTCAATTCTTACAAAAAGAAGCATGTTGAAGCCGCGTTTGAACACCGTACTACCGAGGGTCGAGCCAAACGACTTTTTGAAGAGTTGGAAGCAGCTCGGAAAGAAACGGCCTTCCAAAGTTCTAGGGTCGAGGAGGCCGAAGAGAGAGTGGCGGCCATCGAGGGGCAGCTTCTGGCTTTGGAGAAAAAACGAAGGTCAGACAAAAAGAAGGCCAAGGCTGCTGCCAAGAAGGCTGAGGGCTTTAAAGGGAAATTCCTGCGAGCGAAAGATCAAGTGTTGAAATACAAGAACAAAGCTCAGAATTTCTACAAGCAGCTCTCCTTTGCTTCCTGGGCCCGAGATTACGGCTGGGGCACGGGCTTCATCTCAGGTTTTGAAACTTTTCGAAGATGGTCGAGGAATCCTCCCGAGGGTGTCGACCTCAATACAATAAAATCTGAAGATGTTCCTCCGACCAAAGAAGATATTTCAAAAATCTCCATACTTGGCAAAGAGTAAATGCCTGATTGCAGAGGCATCTCAATCTTTGGTTTTGACCCGTTTGCTAGGCGTCAAGTTGGAGAGTCTTCTACTGTAGCCGAGCGTGCCGATGCTCAGGATGACTCGGAGAAGTCGGTGGCTGCATCTGACGATGAATGGGATTGCGCCTCTCCTTGAGTCTCCTAATTGTAAATACCGAGAGAACATCTCTCTTCTTGTATCTAACTTATACAAACTTTGTAAATAAAAGAAATTTTTCATAATTATAATGAGAAAATCTCATGCTTGGCTTGTTCTATTCAGTTTATATTCAAACTTGCACATTAGTATTTGCAAACATACTACGTATACCCCCCTGATTCCCATAGTTTATAAATGTAATTTATACTGATGGGAATCTTAACGAGGCGTAAAAGAATTTGAACCGAATGTAAAACTTGAATTAATATCACAATACGCCGTATACTTAATCCGAGGATGCGCTGTTTGTGAGCAAGTTATGTTAAACCATGATAAGCGTACGTTTGCTTAAAGAAAATGCTCGGCAGATTTGGTAGGTGCACGCTTGGTATGAAGGCTTAATGCTCGACGGATTTTGTAGTTGTAAGGATATATGCACTTCATCATCGGGAAAGTGCCTTAGTGAAGTTTACCGAAATACGTTCGGGAACTTCTCTGGCTATATTTCTCCGTTGAGGAACCTTTGAATAAAGGTTAAGTTCGGAAAGCGCTTTGTTCAGCTATATTTCCGAACTCTTCCTTGGGAAAGCGCCTTAGCGACGTATCACCGAGTTACGCTCCGGAAAGTCTCAGGCTATATCTCGTCAAAGGGTTGGAAAGTGTAATAAATACTTCCCAAATGATGATCCTCGAAAGAGCGCTTAGTGCAGCTATATCTTTCAAAGCGTTGAAATCGCAAGTTAGTTTTTGAGATCGGCATACTTAAGACATTCTTCTTCCCCGGGAAAGCGCTTTAGTGAAATTTAAACCGAGCGAAAGTCGGTGATTTCTCCAGCTATGTTTCACCGAGCTTGAATCTTTTTTGATAAAAGATTTTACGTTTGATTTTAATGAAAACGCCTTTGAAAGAAAAATCGAGTGATGCTCGATAATTCTAGGGAAGTTTTTCATCAAATGCATGGTCTGCCACATGCTTAAGATTTTTGCATGATTATAATCTCAGAGGACCCTTCATTGATATATCTAGTTTGACTATAAAAGGAATATAACAAAAGTGATGCCCTGAGAATTATAATTTTACACAAAATACTTCTTAAGATGTTCGGCATTCCATGGTCGTTGGAGTTGTTTTCCTTCGGAGTTTGCAAGGTGGTAAGCTCCCGCTTTGCCACATTTGATCACCTGATATGGTCCTTCCCAATATGGTGTGAGCTTTCCCTCGGTTGCATCTTTGGTTGCCATGGTGACTTTTTTCAAAATCAAATCTCCGACTTTGAAACTTCGATGCTTCACTCGTCGGTTGAAATACCGAGCTACCCTTTGTTGATATGCCGCCATTGTAACCTGGGCCTGATCTTGTTTTTCTTGCAGCCAGTCTAAATGTAACTTTAGACCTTCGTCATTGAAATTAGGGTTGAATGTGTGTACTCGAAAACTTCCTGATCCGACCTCGGCAGGAATGACAGCCTCGGTTCCGTAGGCTAAAGCGAAAGGAGTCTCCTCGGTTGGAGTCCTTCTGGTTGTGCGGTATGCCCATAGAACTTCGGGAAGATTTTCTGACCATTCACCCTTATGCTGGCCGAGCTTCTTCTTTAGAATCTTGAATATGGTTTTGTTCGTTGCTTCTACCTGTCCGTTTGCTTGAGGATGTCCCGGAGATGAGAAATTTTGCCGAACATGAAGTCCGGCACACCAACTCCGAAAGGACTCACAGTCAAACTGCTTACCATTGTCAGTGACAAATGCGTGAGGAATCCCATATCGACAAATGACACTTCTCCAAAGAAATTTCTCGATGTTCTTAGCGGCAATATTCACCAAAGCTTCGGCTTCTGCCCATTTGGTGAAATAGTTTACAGCGACCACCACGAACTGAACTCCTCCTTGTCCTGTAGGTAATGGCCCCATTATATCTACCCCCCATTGTGAAAATGACCATGGTGATGAAACCGAGCTCAGTTCTTCTGGAGGTTGTTTGATAGCATTGGCAAAACGCTGACAGCTATCACAAGTTTTGACAATATTTATGGAGTCCTGGTTCATGCTTGGCCAGAAGAATCTTGCTCTTACTGCTTTGTGAGCCAAGATGCGGGGTCCCGAGTGACTGCCACAGACTCCTTCATGAATCTCTCGAAGAACATAATTACCCTCTTCCTTGGAGACACATTTAAGCAGTGGTAACATGAAGCCTCGCTTGAAAAGAGCTTCATTGACCAGTGTGAACCGAGCAGCCTTTTGTTTCAACCGTACAGCCTTTTTCTTCTCCTCCGGCAAAATTCCTCTTTCAAGGAAACCAACAATTTCTTCAGCCCAAGCGGGCGCAACCTCGATGGTTAGAATAAAAACCTTCTCGGCGATAGAAGGCTGTTGCTGAACTTGTATTATCTGTTCGGATTCTCCTACCTCAGATTCGGTCGAAGAGCCTAAACGGGCCAAATGGTCGGCCTTCTCGTTCTCTTCCCTTGGGATTTTGACAATGCAAAACTTCTTAAAAAATTTCAGCATACCCTGAATTTTGGACAGGTACAGTTTCATATTTGTGCCTTTAGCCTCAAACTTGCCGCGAATATGGCCAACTATAACTTGTGAATCACTCCGTACTTCCACCAATTCTGCTTCTAGCTTTTGAGCCAAACCGAGCCCAGCTATTACAGCTTCATACTCGGCTTCGTTGTTGGTAGTTTTGAATTCCAACCTCAATGAGCTCTTCAACTCTCTTCCATCTGGCGTAATTATTACGACCCCGGCTCCACCGTTTCTTTTGGTAGACGAACCATCCACATAAATTATCCATGTACTCTCCTTCGGCCAATCTTCTTGGTCCTGAATGTTGGTGAATTCTACCACAAAATCTGCTAAGGCTTGGCCTTTAACAGCACTACGTGGGACAAAGTGAATGTCGAATTCACTAATTTCGATTGCCCAGTTGACCAGCCGACCAGACAAATCTAGTTTCCGAAGTACTTTTTTCAACGGATACTCGGTTAAGACATTGATTGTATAAGCTTGGAAGTACGGTCGGAGCTTCCTGGAGGCAATTACTAAGGCGAAAGCGAGTTTCTCCATTTGTACGTATCTTTCCTCAGCGCCATGCAGCGCTCGGCTGATGAAGTAGACTGGCTTTTGAACTCCTTCTTCTTCCCGGATCAAGGCCGCACCGACAGCAGTCGGTGATACTGCCAAGTATAGATACAATATTTCACCAGGAATAGCTCGGCTGAGGAGAGGTGGACTGACCAAATACTTTTTAAGTTGTTCGAACGCCTGTTTGCACTCTTCTGACCATTCGAAAGCCTTGCGTAAAATCTTAAAAAATGGAAGGCACTTATCTGTTGACCGAGAGATAAACCTATTCAAGGCTGCAATTCTTCCTGTCAACTGCTGTACCTGCTTCACATTCTTCGGAGATTGCATATCCAATACCGCCTGGATCTTCTCTAGATTAGCTTCAATCCCTCGGCTAGACACCATATAACCGAGGAACTTCCCAGATGAAACTCCGAATGCACACTTTGTAGGGTTCAACTTCATCTTAAAATGTTCCAATGTTTTGAACACCTCTTGCAAGTCGGTAACATGGTCCATCTGCAGCTTGCTTTTGACCAGCATGTCATCCACATAAACCTCCATATTCTTCCCAATCTGTTCCTGAAACATTCGGTTTACTAGCCTTTGGTAAGTTGCACCGGCATTCTTTAGACCGAATGCATGACCTTGTAGCAATACAAGCCTCGGTCGGTAATGAAGGTTGTCTTCTCTTGATCAGATGAATGCATGAAAATCTGATTATAGCCCGAAAAGGCGTCCATAAAGCTCAGCAATTCATACCCTGCTGTTGCATCAACTAAGGAACTAATATGGGGTAATGGAAAGTTGTCCTTCGGGCAAGCTTTGTTGAGATCGGTAAAATCTATGTACATCCTCCACTTCCCAGATGACTTCTTAACCATTACTACGTTGGATAGCCAATCAGGGTAATGAGCCTCTTCGATGAACTGCGCCTTCAGTAGTTTGCCCACTTCCTCGGCTATCGCCATGTTTCTGTCGGGGGCAAACTTCCTTCGCTTCTGCTTTACTGGTTTGAATTTTGGATCAATGTTCAAGTGATGAATAATATCCTTGGGGTCAATCCCAGGCATGTCTTCAGGAGACCATGCAAAAACTTCGAGGTTCTGCTGGAGAAACTGAACAAGGGCTTCTTTAATTCCAGGAGCCAGCTGCGAACCAATCTTGACAACCTTTCCTTCAGCTATAGGTATATCGATTAATGGCTCGGCTGGCTCCTTCCTTAACTGCATCTTTCGCTCATCAGCCAAACTACCAATTGTTAATAATGCTGACTCAGGGCACTTCTTCAAAGATGTGTTGTAACACCTTCTAGCGACAACTTGGTCTCCCCTAACCTCTCCGACCCCTTCCATGGTCGGAAACTTCATTTTCAAATGATAGGTCGAAGTGACCGCCCTCAGTTGATTCAAAGCCGGGCGACCAATAATCATATTGTAAGCTGATGGTCGGTCAATGACCAAAAAATCCACCATGATAGTAGATTGTCTAGGAGTGGTTCCTGCTGTAACCGGAAGAGAAATCAACCCAATGGGTTGGACATGCTCGCCCGCAAATCCTATCAATGGTGACAAGAATGGTTTCAATTTCTCTTGGCTAATGCCCAATTGTTGAACAACTGTCCAGTAAATGATATCAGCCGAGCTTCCATTATCTACCAAGACTCGGTGAATGGCGTGGTTGGCCACCGTCAGAATTATCACCAACGCATCATCATGTGGCATTGAGACCTCTCTCGCATCTTCCTCCGAGAATGTTAGTACACTCGGTTCCTTCTTTTGAATCTTGGAGGGTTTTTCCAGTGCGAAGATTTCCTCCATTCTAGCTTGCTTGGCGTAAGCCTTCCTTACCGAGCTTGATTCTCCTCCGCCAGCCAGACCTCCTAAGATAGTGTGAATTTCACCAATAATAGCTTGGTTCTGAGGATTTTGCTGCTGATTCTGCGTAATCCTCGGCCCATCTCGCCTTTGCCTCTGGTTACGCGATCGGTCATTACCCTGACCCGAGTGCTGTCCCTGTACATCTTGAACTTTCTTTCCTTTGCTGTTTTCCTCAGCCAAGAATTTCAATAACTTCCCATTTCTCGAAAATTTTTCGATCTCAAATCGAAGACTGATACAATCCTCGGTCTGATGCCCATGATCATTATGATACTCGCAAAACTTCTGAGTACTGCGGTGTTGGGGAGGAGACTTCATCCTTCCGGGCCATCGAAAACTTGGGTCCTCCTTAATTTCCATGAACACCCTATAAACAGATGCATTTAAGGGCGTCCATCCCACATATTGTTGATGCTGGACTGGATGAGTCAAAAGACCGACCTTCTTATCTTGAACCTTAAGATTTTGACCGTCTTTTTTCTTCTTCTCGAGTATAACCTTCGGTTTTGTCATAACCGGATCAGCATCAAACTTACCCTCGGCAGCTTTAGATTTCAGCAATGCTGAGATAGTTTCTTTTTGGTTGATGAATTCCTCGGCCTTGCTGTTGAACTGTCGCAAAGTTCCTGTTTTTGGCTTTTTTGACAACTCGGCCATCAGAGGCCCTTCAGTTTGTATACCATGCATCAATGCTGAGAGGATGGTTTGCTCGTCAGTACTTTCTACTGTC
This sequence comes from Corylus americana, assembly GCA_036287905.1. Classification (NCBI taxonomy): domain Eukaryota; kingdom Viridiplantae; phylum Streptophyta; class Magnoliopsida; order Fagales; family Betulaceae; genus Corylus; species Corylus americana. The sequence goes on from CP125822.1 coordinate 19,290,543, forward strand.
AGCTTTTCCCGATTAAACCGCGACAAATATTCTTTCAAGGACTCGTCTTTTCCCTGCATAAGGGACAATAAATATGCCGGGTTCTTCTTCCTTCTTCTAGTGGCAAGAAATTGACCCAGGAACTGTTGCCCAAGGTAATCAAAGCCATCAACCGATTTAGGTTTCAAACTCCCGAACCACTCCTTTGCGACTCCCCTTAGAGTTAAAGGGAAGGCTCGACAAGCAATTTCATCAGGAGTTTCATGAAGGATGATATGAGCTCGGAAACTCTCCATATGGTCGGAAGGATCTCCACTTCCATCGTATTCGCCAACTCGAGGAACCTTGAAATTACCAGGCATGGGGAATCTCATTACTCGGTCAATGAAAGGTAAGTTGGTATATTGCATTAGATCTTCAGTAGCAGAATAATTTTCCCCATTCTCAATTAAGAAAGCCATCTTTTCAAACTTATGTTGGAGATCTTTTACATCTTTGTGTACAGCAGTCTCTGCAGGTTTATCAAGATACGACCGAACATGACGGGAATGGCTACACCGAGAGTTACCGTGGTGGGTTTTGGCATGGCTGGACTCACCATGGCGTGACCTGCCACCCGATTGTGAATTTTTGGTAAGCACTTGTCGGCTAGTGTTTGCTTTAGGCCGGACAGTGTGAGGATTGCCTTGTATCAAGCTTCCAGTGTGTGGTTGGGTTGACTGTCGTCGGGCTAATGGTGGTTGATTCCTGTGGGACTCTTCTCGTCTTCTCTTCTGTGCCGAGTCTTCTCTATGAGGTAGCCTAGAGACGATCTCTTCATTCTGCTTCCTCATAGCCTCAACAGACTCGGCTATTTGTTTCATAAAATTCACCATGACAGCTGTTTAAGGATTTGGATCATGTGAGGTTCCGGGTATATCTGTTTGGATGTTTGGAATGATATGAGGAGATGTGCCAGGGTGTGGAGGTGTGTTCACCATATCGGAATATATGAGATTAATAAGAACCGACAAAATATCGTTTCCCACAGACGGCGCCAAACTGTTGAAACAGTTTTCCGAATGATGACGTGGATAAGGGGTTAGCACAATGCTCTGATAACCGAGCGTTGATTTCAATAACCGAACGTTGATCTGAAAATAAGAGATGAGAAAAAGGGGATCAAAACTGCCGGCGTTGTCCGGCCGGTGGAAGCTCCGATGCCTAAGTTAGTCACAATGTTTAAGGAAGAAATAAACTTGAAGATTATTGGATCAGAGAAAAGATAAGCAAAGTATTTCGTTTCAGAGGGTGAAAAGAAGTTACCGAAATAATGAGAGGGAACCCCCCTTTTATAGGCATCGACTTGTTCCTGTTCATCTAACACTGTGGACTCACCGAGTGCCCACGTGTTGATAGTACACTAACACAAGATGTTTACTCCCAACATTCTAATATTTCGATAATAACACTCGGCAACTGTCTCATGCTCGGTTAGCCGAGCATGATGGCCGAGTGTCAATAATATAACCAAATAAAAAACTGCCCTACCGAACATGAGTTCGTTTTGAACAGTAAATAAATAACCGAGTATGGGGATTGGGCCGGTTTATTCCAGAACTGGGCCCAAGTAAGCCGAAATTTGACCCAACAGTATGTATAACATTAGAACACAACTACAGTCTATCTTTGTTCTTATACGCATAACATCTTCTAATTCCCTTAAGACTTCTAATACTACTAACGATAGACTCCAACCAACAGATAATAACTAAATAACAAAGTACTACTAACCATATGCATAGACTCATTTCCTAGAGGTAGTTTAATCGGCTAGGGACCATATCTCATAAAACGGAGATTACTAGTTTCAATCTCCTCTCTTCCTTCCTTTGTGCAGACATAAAAAAAAAAAAAAAAAAAAAAACCCATAGACTCTTAACCAATATATAATAACTAAATAAATAGAGTAATGTTACACCTACTCCTATTTTTTTTAGACTCATTTTCTCATATTCATAAGTGACTTTTAAAACCATAATTAATTGAATATGAGACTAAGTGTTGCATTATTTTTTTTAGCGCTTTTTCCTGTTTTTAGATAAGTAAGCTAGTCCTTGAGATGTTGCAAATGTAGGCAAATCTTTAATTTACGAGTTGGTGATTTTCCTGAGCCTTCAATTCTGTGGGCTTGGAGTCATCATGACATGAGATGCGTTCGATCCATTACTAAAATCAGGTCAAGTACGTACAATAACTTCATCAATCCCACGCCGTTTGGCCTTCTCAAACATCTCATTCTCTCATAAATATTTCATCGACTTTTTCGTATAATATCGCAAATTGTCATCTTAATCTGTAACAAAATATGTATTATAATTATTTCTCAAACTTTCTCGCATATTTGGTTGCGTGTGTCACACATGGCTTGCATATATACGAGCCATACAGCTTGAGCCAAAGTGAAGCTTCGAGGCTTGGGTCGTTGAGCCTATTTTTACTTGACTTGTATTGAATGCAAGCTAACTACCTTGGCGATTTATTTCTAGAGCTGTCAAGCTCCATTCAACTTGCCTTTTAGACTAAACCGACTAACAATTAAAATTTCCTTTCTCTTATTACCACAAAAAAAAAAAAAAAAAAAAAAAAAATTCCTTTCTCTAAGTTTTTTTTTTGTTAATAATCTATATCCGAAAGTCTTAATGATTTTTATTATTTATTATTTATTATTTTTTGTGGTTGGAAAGACTTTATGATCGATCTGATTCACTTCTTGCAAAAGTTTCCAACGGTAGATATATCAAAATCAACCAACTGGTATTTCTCACCAAGAAAGGGTTAACTTGAAAGAAAATCAATTCTTTTAGAAGTTATAAATTTATTACTAGTTGTGGATTTTGTTGTTGAGGTTAGGAACTCGTTGCCCCTCCAGATGGACACATTAATTAGCTGCCTCCAACAACTCCTATACGGGCTCGATGGGTCATATTTTTTAATAGTTCTTTTAGATTTTTCAATAATACCCTGTCCCCCATATGCAATAAGAGTATACTAGCTAGTGATTATTGTCAGAGTATAGGTATTTTGTTAAATCGTCACTTTTGTTAAACTTTAAATTAAAAGGAAGATATAAATTTAATTAAATACTTTGACACGATCTTTTATATGTGATATAAATGTTTTTTTAATAGGTGAGACCCAACACCCTATAATACCTTAGCTCTCCTATTTCATTCTATTTTTCGACTTTGTTTGTTTCCAAGGGAAAAAGCAAATCATCTGGGACAACCGGACAAATTCATTAAGGAGGTCCAATTCCGGTATAAAGATGAATGGTGACAGTAGTAGCTAGTACTGTTAATCTCATTCCAAAAATCAAACGCTAGATCAATTGGGTGTATTGGCAAAGGAGTGGACCAGACTGAACTCAAATACTCAAAAAATTTCTCTCAAAATCAACCTCAACATTTTTACTTTTTACATCACATAAATCACTTTTTATTACTATTCAAATAAAAAAATCACTACAATTTTTTTTTTTTTTTTTTTCACTTTTTTATACAAAATATTCTTACTTTTTTCTCACATCAATCAAATCTACTACCATTCCAGTCCACTTCCTTTTTCAAGCCCATTGCCAAAAACACCCAATATATAACACATGCCAACTGAATCTAATCAGTGTGTCTGCCGGCCTCTCTTCAAGTTGATCATTAAGTTCTACAGCATATGAGTCATGAATTTGAGTATTTAAGGTTGCAAGTAGAACAGGATTAATTTGTCTTTTGTTTGGAACCGGATCCTCTCCAGTCCATTTTGGACTGGAGAGTATTTAGTTAATGGCCAGGATCCTGGGCCCATTAACATAAATAATAATAAAATGACAGAGTTTTCCTCCAAACTAGGTTAGAGGAACTTCCTTCAACTCAGTCTATAAAAATGACAGGTGTCTTTTTCTTTTTTTAATAGCATATAAGATGCACATAAGTTTTTTTTTTTTTTTTTTTTTTTTTTTTTTTTTGATTTGGCCCTTGGGGGTGGCCGATCCACCCCTAAGGGCCATGGGGGTGGCGAAAAGGGCTGGTCTAGGGTGGCCGAAGCCACCCCCAAGCCCAACTAGGGTGGCCGGCCACCCCATATGGGTGGCCAGCCACCCCTTAGTTTTTTATTATTTGCTTTTAATTTTTAATTTTTTTATAATTATTTTTAAAATATAAATAATATTTTATTCTTATTTATATTAATAGGACAGATGTCCCATTTATGGTCCCATGATTTTTCTAGAGAGATCTTGGCCATTAACTAGATACTCTCCAGTCCAAAATGGATTGGAGAGGATCTTGTTCTCTTTTGTTTAGGGTTTTGATTAGAGCCAAATAAATTGGCTGACTTTAGTCACTTGGGTTCCAAGAAACATCTGGATTTTATTTTTTCTTAAGAGGTTAGCGTTTCTTTAAAAGTGAAGAAGTTTTTTTGGAGGATAATTATTTTTTGCTTTTTGGATAACATGACATGCATATTTTTAATAGGTAGCACTTTTCAAACTGTTCAATGTAAGGAATGATATACATTCACGTAATTTTAGAATCTACAATTTTTATAGAAGTGTAGGAGATTACATGACACAATATGGTAAATTAAGCATCGTTCAATTCTGTCGTGTAAAACATTGTAATATATATATATGTTCTAATTTAAACTCCATTAGCATTAATGGCTTAGGAAAAAAAAAAAACTCTATGAGATATTAGCAAAAGTTCTGAAAGATTTGAAATATTATTTACCATATCTATTTGAAATCATGTAACAAAAAGTTTTAATTAATACAAATTGATAGTTCTCTCTTCGTATTATCAAAAATATTATATTAGTTTAGACAAATTCATATCATCTTAATGCTTTTTATATTTTGTATCTTCATTTTAATAATCGATCTGTGCACGAGCATGCAGCTAATTAATGTACATTTCAATCAATTCTTTTATACATATATGCATAATTATAAAGACACATGATGCAGTTAATCGCACAATAGGACTCGATCGCCCAAATTCCCAATGGACACCTGCAAGTAGGGACAAAATAAAAAATTGAACTTTAGGGGTTCTTATTATTATTATTATTATTATTTAGAATTCTTGTTGACGGTTGTTGATGAGAGAGCTCTCCAATGCTTAAGTCAACAAAGATAAATGATGAAAATTGCTATGAGAATGAGTGGTTCGGGGGGATATATTTTATTTTTTCGTTTTTAAAAGTGTTATGACGTGATATAAATATGAAATATGCTTTTGTATTTTTATGAATGTTTTGTGTTTGTATTTTTTGTTAATATTTTTGCTTTAAGAAGAGAAAATAAAAATAAAAAAAAAAAAAAAAGAAAAAAAAAAAAATTATAGAGCAGAGTATTTGTAGAGAGAGAGGGGTTATGCGATCGTACTTCAAATGGTTTCACCCCGGCCCTCTCCTTATATGGAGCATCTGCTAACAAGATGAAAAATAATGTTCAAACTAAGGTTACATTTGGTATGTCAAAATACTAATTATTTATAATTAAGAATAAGTATTAGGAGGAATACATGAGAAGCTAAAATAAAATGACAATTCATATTTATTTGTTTGGTGACAATACAAGAATGAACAAATTTTTTAACTAAAATAAAATCATATTTGAACCAATTTTTTCTAAAAATACATTTATTTATAAGAAAAATCTCAAAAAAATCATTCTCTTTTTTTTTTTTTTTTCCTGTGCGAAAAAAAAAAAACCAATTCATATTCGTCATTTTCCTCATAGGTGGCTAGTGACTACAAAGGGTTGCCAAAGATTGCAGTTGATGACATTGGTAGACAGTGGTAAAGGGTTGTCGGAGACGGTGGCTGGTAACAATAAAGGGCCACCAAAGACAGTTGTAAAGCAATCCCAGTAACAACAGATGACCCCCGAATATGGTTATCAATTATAGGTTGGGGCAAACAACTGTTGGCAGTGGCCGGCTATGTGGGGGTGGTGGTCGATAGTGGGTTCCGTCGGGCGATGGTCGACAAGGAAATGACGTCTACAAATGGTTTTTTCGTGCTCTGGAAACCAAGAATGGTACTTTGCAAAATAATTTTTAGGGCTATTCCATTTATGGGATAATATAACTTCTTTTTTTTTTTTTTTCTTTTTCTTTCTTGAGAAATAGCTATTTCATGTGAATATAGTTTGGTTACAGCATTTTTTAAATCTACTCATGCTTACGTGATCTAAAAGTAGATAAATTGATCAACTGATCATGATTACGGAGTGATTTGGGACCATTGAGGAAAATAGATATTAATGCCAACTTGCAAGACACAATTTCGGAACATTCAGGAAAATTTGAATATTGTCATAATTGTCATCAATTAAACAGATATTCATAACTTGCAAGGCATAATTTGGTCTATTTTTGCTAGGGTTTGACCATTAAGTGGGTCGTTAAATTAACATCACATCACTTCTTGAATAATTTAAAAACTTTACAAGTGGCCGGCCGGACAACTAACGATGCGCTTAGGCCAACATTATTATCTGCTTTACCTACAAATATCAACTCTCCCATGCATTCATTGTGGGTACGTAAAAGCTGGATTATGTTGACCTTCCATACGTGGCTTTGCTACTAGCTACTTCATAAAATTTCCTGATAAAGGGATAAAAAGGCATACAGCATACAAGAATTAAAGACCGTCACACTCGGCGCCGGCCAGAAGGTTAGAAAATCAAAGTCGACGGCGGTCGCCAATAGCAATAGGGCACAAGTCCTCCTAAATAAGAACATCAAAAGCTTATCCGGCGACCCACTAGCTTAGTGATTAATCAGTGATAAAGATATTCCAACAACTGGTTTTATGTTTTGGTTTATTTGTTCCAAATTTTCGGCAACGTTCAGATTTTAACTTTGATTAATGTGGCTTCTGAGAGCTATATATATATAAAATATCTTCAGTTCTGTCGAGATCTCCGACAGACATGTATAACCATCGGTCAATGGTTTTCGCGGGAGGAGATCATCATTAGCGTGCTGCGTATGCCAAGAAGGATGGATGAGCTTCCTTTTGATATCAAAAGGGATGGCGGTGAATGTCTTAACCTTAATTGGATGAGAGGGCCGGGAATATTGACACAAAGAAAGGAATCATATTAATTAGTATGCCCAATAAATATTTAAGAAGAATAATGCTACACATTCTTTCACTAGGCCGCCAGGATCCTTTTCGGTCCATAATGAATTGGAAAATATCTAGTTCATGACTAGAATTTCTAAAAAAAAATTCTAAAGTCATAGTACAAAAAAATAATATTTCAGATAAAAAAAAAAAAAATTAATAAAAAAAAAATAAGGGGTGGCTAGTCACCCCATCTTGGCCATAGGGGATGGTCGGACCACCCCATTTTAGATGGGGGTGGCTCAATGGCCGGCCAGGAGTGGGCGGACCACCCCATATATTTAAAAAATATATATATATATAAAACAAAGTTATAAAAAATTAATGGGTGATTGGCCACTCCATTGAGGGTGGTTGGACCACCCCCAGCCCCAACTAGGGTGGTCCAGCCACCCCCAAGGGCCAAATGATTTTTTTTAAATTAATTAATTAATTAATTAATTTTTTAGTTTGGGTGGTCCAACCATGGGCCAAGCCACCCCATGGCCACCCCCATCTAAAATGGGGTGGCCAGCCAGGGCCAAGATGAGGTGTCCAGCCATCCCTTATTTTTTTTATTTTTAATCTGAATTTTTTTTTTTTTTTTTTTTGTAGTGGGACATGTGTCCTATTTGTGGCTCTAAGATTTCTTTTTAGTAATCTTAGCCATGAACTGAATATTCTCCAGTCCATTATGAACTGTAAATGATCCTATTCCATTTACTGGTAACTTTTAAAATTATCATTGAATTTGGGTTGAATTTTTATTAGATTTTAATTCATAGTGATTTTAAAAAGCTACTTTTGCGTGTGAAAAATTGGGTGTAAAGAAGTGGAGTAATAATAATAATATTAATAAGGTGATTTATTGTTCCTAGGAGTGTAATTATTAAATCGTTATAGTAGATGTAGCCTGTGTAGGTGTGGAAGACTTCATCCCCTCTATGTGCATGAATTAATTTTTAGGACGGAAATTTCCTCCAAACCAGTTTGAAGGAAATATGGTCAAATCTATTTAAAATAGCGCCAAATGTCTATAAACATTTAAAAGATACATTAAATTTAGTCTAAGTTAGTAAATTGCTATTAATGACGTTAAGAATTTAATGTACCTTTAAAATATTTATAAACACTTGGCATTATTTTAAATTGATTGGACAATTTTTCCTGGAGGAAATTTTTAAACAAAAATATGGTTATTTTACAAGCTTTATAAGTTTGTATAATGTCTCAAATGGTTTTTAAGATATGTGGGCTGGGCTGGGCTTGTCTAGACCATTGGTCTGCGGAGCCCATTTCCATTCTCTGCGTGGAAACTTATCTGATATTGGAAAGACTGTTCTATAACATACAACATTCGGTTTGTATAACAGGCCGGTACACATGTAGTGGGCTCCTTCAATGCCTTGGCCTTGGTCTGGGCTCATTAAATGAACTGGCGTTGTATATACTATTATACTGTGAGATGGAAAAAAACATGTACTGAAATATTAATACAAAAAAGAATAATAATAATAATTTTTTTTTTTTTTTTTTTTTTTTAAGAAAACTAATTTTAATTTATTTTTTTGGACTATATTATGGGATTTATCTGGACACTAGGGCCATGGCCCAAGCCCTGTATATGGGCTATTGACCCAAAGCGTTTTCAACTTGAATGCATCCCATACAAATCCAATCCACGTTGCAGAAGGAGAGAGACAAAGAAACCGACTAAACACGCACACACACAACCAGAGCATAAATACATGTAAATTGAAAGTCTTAAACCCAGCTAATCGCCTCTAAAACCAGCAACTAAACTAGGAGCAACGTACGCCGATTCACAGCTTACGTAGTAGTCGGATCCATGGTGAAGCGGACCTGCATTTACTTGCCTGAAGATTTTGTGAGAGACATTCTGTTGAGGCTACCGGTGAAGACACTCGTTCCATTCAGGTTGGTATGCAAATCCTGGTCTGCCTTACTAAAAAGTCATGATTTTACGACCACCCATCTCAACCGCTCAGCCAATCATGGCTGTCACCTGCTTGTTGACAGTCATGGAGATGAAGGTGAAAGCCATGGCATGGGCTTGATATCACTCGATCATCATGGAGCAGTCAAGATAGAAACTCCTGAAATAGGAGTTGAGAATAGAGGAATGGTGGGTTCTTGTAATGGTTTGGTATGTTTATATCATGGGTGGAGGAATATTACCTTATGGAATCCTGCTACTAGAGAACAGAGGACTCTGCCTTCACCTCGTATAGACAACAAGTTCTATTTCACGCTGATGAGGGCGGTGGGATTTGGTTACCATCTTAATGATTACAAGGTGGTGAGAATTGAGTATTCCCTTGAAGGACCTCCAGTTCCAACCGAAGTTAAGGTGTTCTGTACGAGTACAGGTTCTTGGAGTGTGGTCGATGCCATTGTGCCCTGTTTTCTCTGGCCGCATAAGTGTTCGGTAATCCTCGAAGGAGTGCCATATTGGCTGGGTTTTGAATCTTTTTGGAAAGACGAAATGTATGTGCGTAAGGAGTTTGTGGTATGTTTTGACATGGGGAAGGAAGTGTTTCGGCAAGTGCATGTCCCAGATGCTGAAGGTTCTTACTATGACTGCAGCAAAAAGCTCGGGGTACTCCATGAATCCCTGGCTATAATCTACTATCTTCGGGATGAACAAGTCATCAATTTCGTTGACTTTTGGGTGATGAAAGATGACGAGTGTTGCAGCAAAGTGCAGAGGATAGGACCCTTTTCAAATGTTGGCATCCCGCTGGGGTGTTGGAAAGATGGGGTGGTCGTATGGCAGAATTGTGTCGATGAGTTGTTCTTGTATGACCCTAATACCAAAGCAGTAAACAAACTTTCCATTTATGGGGCTCCTACCTGCGTTTTTACTTACATGGAGACTGGAGAGCCTAGTTGCTCTCTGAACGTACGGAGGAAACAAAAATCTGTAATGGAGGCTAAATTTGTTTGATGTGCTTGCAGACCCTTTTATATATGTTCAATCTGATCTTGTAATTGTTGTGTGTAAAAATATAATTAAGTTATTAATTTTATATTTTTCTTTCGATTTAAGCTTTTAGAATAAATAACATGGAGTTCGAACCATATCTCTATTTTTAATACTATGCCCTAAATTAATATTTTGCTGTTACTTTATAAATAGAGTAACGCTCCTCTTTACACTCACTACGTACCATGCGTCGCCTTATCAACTGATGCGAAATGAATGTGATAAATTGATGTGAATAGTAGTATTACTCATATAAATATTAGATATTAGTCAAATATTTCTTAATTAAAAATGTATCTAATAATAAGGTGATTTATTTGTCCTAGGCGTGTAATTATTAAATCGTTAATTATGGTAGATGTATATTGGTGTGCAAGACTCTTTTCCCTTTATATGCCAAAAAAAAAAAAAAAAAAAGCAATAAAAGCATGGTTTATTTTACAAGCTTGTATGAGAAATTACCTTGTGCATTATTGGGTTGGGCTTGTCTGGACCATTTAAAAAAGCATACCACATAATTTCAGCATGTATTAGAGCTAGTAATTTAATGGCTCGGGCTCCTATATATAGGCTCTAATTTGATAACTTCAGAAAAATTGGGGGAGAAGGCGACAACAAAAAGCTGTAATTCATTAATTTGTAATGATATATATATATATATATATATATATATATATATATTGGGGTCAAGCAATAATTAGTTTTTTACGAGCTGTTGATTTTTGACATGATTAATGATTCTGATAAGAAATTGACACGAAATTTGCTGGTTAAGAATTAGTGTAGTAAGATTTGGGTCAAATCGAACCAAACTAATCAAACAATATTAATTATTAATAAACCGGTTAATCTCGGGTCAACATGTTTAACCCACAATTAACTTGCATAACTTGTATAAATTTAAATTACATTTCAACTCTATTTATAGTAAACATATTGAAACAAGATGAAATGGGTCGTGTTCGGATTAACCCAACATGCTATCTATTTATTAAATTGGTTATATGGGTCCGTTTATTTAAATGGGTTGTGTTAGGGATGAGATATTTGATAGGGGTGTAAACGAGCCGAGCTTGAGCGAGCTTCCCTTGTTCAGGCTTGGCTCGTTTAAATTTTACTCGAGCTCGAGCTCGAGTCGAGCTTAAGGGCGAGCTAAAATAATCGAGCTCGAGCTAATAATAAGTCGAGCCGAGCCAGCTCACGAGCTGGCTCTTATATTTAATGTTTTTGTTTTAAAATTTTTTTTTAACTTCAAGTACTCTTAAACGGCTTAAGAAGTTAGTTTGCATATGAGTATTTGCTTAACCTAGCTAGTCGAGTATGGAGCCTGAGTCAATACAGCAAAGCATTTGGTTTCAAAGAGAGATGATATATATCCTTTTATAGATAAGCAAACTTGGAGATTGATGTTTTCTTAAAAATGTGGGACAAGTTAACAGGTTGCATTCAGACTACATTGGGACAACGCCCCCTACAAAAAAATATTTTTTTAACGTCTCTCTCTCAATCCCCCTCATCAGTCACAACGGATCTTCCACCTGAACTCTCATTTTCCACTCTCTCACTCTCGCTCACCAGACAGGTAGTGATAGTGTTTGGGTCTGTTTGATTCTTCAATAGTTTATGCCTTTTGCAATCTCCCTCAATAGTTTCTGCTTGATTCTTCTTCCTTTCGTTTGGGTCTGCTCTAATTGAATCGAGGTCTTTTTAATGATTGTTCTCTCTCTTTTTAATCTCGAAGGGTCTAGAATTTGTCATTCTTTAACGCTTAAATATAAATGCAATTTTAAGGTTTTAATAATTATGAGATTTATAATTAATTATGTATTACTTAGTTTATATATATATATATACACACACACACACGAGCTTATACGAGCTGTTCACGAGCTTAGCCGAGTCGAGCCGAGCTTGCTTCGTTTAATATTCGAGCTAGGATTTGTGTTCATGAAGTGCTTCATTTAATATTCGAGTCGAGCACGAGCCGAGCTTATGCGAGCCGAGCCCGAGCTTGCTCTCGAGACGCTTCGCTCACTTAACAGCCCTAATATTTGACTAATTTGATTAAATTGGTTGGATTATAGTTGATTCAAATAGTCATATATCTATGACTCGATACGGCATGACAAACCCGACCTATTAACCCGTAAAACCACCCCTACGTTTTGGCTCTAATAAAATTGAGAGGGAAAAAAAAAAAAAAAAAAAGGGTGTATTGTAATATCCATACTTAACCAGAATAATTAATCCCAACTAAATTGTCTATCTAAATGTGACTTTTTAAAATGTGTGTTCATTTTTTTGACTATATATATATATATATATATATATTGGGATTTATCTGGAGCTGTACGCGTGGACCATATGGTCATGGACTCATGGGCCATGCCCAGTGAGGTGGGCGATGGACAAAAGCACACACAATCAGAAGATAAATAAATTGAAAGTCTTAAACCCTAATCTCCTATAAACCAGCAACTTTGTCTAGCAACCCTTGTGGGAGGAGCAACCTTTTATATTTGAACCCGACCAAGCAGCAACGCCGATTCACAGCTTACGTAGTACGTAGTTGGAGCCATGGTGATGCCGACCAGTTACTTGCCTGAAGATTTGCTCATAGACATTCTCTTGAGGCTACCTGTGAAGCCCCTCCTTCGATTCAGATTGGTAAGCAAATCCTGGTCTGCCTAACTAAAAAGTCGGAATTTTACAACCACCCATCTCAACCGCTCAGCCAATCATGGCTGTCACCTACTTGTTGACAGTCAAGGAGCTGAAAGGCATACGATGATGTTGATATCGGGCAAAGCACTCGATGTGGCGGTCAACATAGAAACTCCTGAAATCGGAGATGAGCTGGTGGGTTCTTGTAATGGTTTAGTCTGTTTATATAATCGCAAGAGGAATATTACGTTATGGAATCCTGCTACTAGAGAACACAAGATTCTGCCTACACTTGGCATCGATCCGGATTCCCCCAACACGTTGATGTGGGATTGCGTAGGATTTGGTTACCATCTTGAAGATCACAAGGTGGTGAGGATTTTGTATTCCCGGGATGAACCTCCAAATCGTGCCCAAGTTGAGGTGTACTCGATGAGTACAGGTTCCTGGAGAGTAGTCGATGCCATTGTGCCCTGTTCAATCAGGCCGTATTATATGTGTTCGGTAATCCTGAAAGGAATGCTGGGCCTTGAACTTTTTAGGGAAAAAACAAGTGTTGAAATTAAGGAGTTTGTGGTATGTTTTGACATAGGGAATGAGGTGTTTTGGCAGGTGCATGTCCCAGATGCTGAAGGTTCTTACCGCAAGGAGCTCGGAGTACTCCATGAATCCCTGGCTATAATCTACTATCCTTGGCGTGAACAAACCAGCAATTTCGTTGAAATTTGGGTGATGAAAGATGATGATTGTTGGATCAAAGTAGAGCGGATTGGACCCTTTTCAAGTATTGGGATCCCGCTGGGGTGTTGGAAAGATGGGGTGGTCGTATGGCAGAATGGTAACAATGAGTTGTTAGTGTATGACCCTAATATCAAAGCAGTGAACAAACTTTTCATATATGGGGTGGTTTCCAATTTTTTTTCTGCGAGAGTTTCTACTTACATGGAGAGCCTACTTGCTCTGTGAACGGAGGAAACAAAGATCTGTAACAAAGGCCAAATTTGTTTGATGTGATTGCACACCCTTTTGTGTTCAATCTGATTAATCCTGTAATTGTTGTGTATTAAATATTAATTAAATTTATATTTTTCTATCAATTTAAGGTTTTAGGATAAATCGTGAGTAATTTGACACTTATATCATTGAGTTCAAGTGATAAGGAATAATGTCTCTTAGTTTAAATATTATTTGTTATTTGATGTAATCTTATGTCTAGCTGTAATTGAGAAATAGTAGGGAATCTTGTTGTAAAGGATTATTATATATATCAATGCATACCCATGGAGAAGGGTACGAAAGCCATTACATCATAGTGTTTTTTGCACTCTTTTGGACCCTAATCGCCTCTAAAACGAGCAACGAAACTAGGAGCAACGTACTCCGATTCACAGCTTACGTAGTAGACGTCGTCGCAGCTAGCCATGGTGAAGCAGACCTGCATTTACTTGCCCGAAGATTTTCACAGAGACATTCTGTTGAGGGTACCGGTGAAGTCCCTCGTTCGATTCAGATTGGTATGCAAATCCTGGTCTACCTTACTAAAAAGTCGTGATTTTACGACCACCCATCTCAACCGCTCTCCCAATCACTTCTGTCACCTACTTGTTGACGCCAATCACGGCTGTCACATTGACCTCCTTGAAGGAGATAAAAGCCATTCGCTGAGCTTTATATCAAGCAAAGCACTCGATGTGGCGGTCAAGATAGAAACTCCAGAAAAAGGAATGGTGATGGGTTCTTGTAATGGTTTAATCTGTTTATATAATTTCAAGAGGAATATTACAGTATGGAATCCTGCTACTAGAGAACACAAAATTCTGCCTACACTTGGCATCGACCCCGGCTCCCTGAACACGTTGAGGTTCTACAGCGTAGGATTTGGTTACCATCTTAATGATTACAAGGTGGTGAGAATTTTGTATTCGTGCAATGAACCTCGAGATCATCGTATTCGTGCCCAAGTTGAGGTGTACTCGACGAGTACGGGTTGTTGGAGAGTATTCGATGCCATTGTGCCCTGTTCTATCCTCGACCATAACTGTTCGGTAATCTTGAAAGGAGTGCCATATTGGATGGGTCAGGACTACAATAGTATTCGTTATAGAGAAAGTGTGGTCTATTTTGACATGGGCAAGGAGTGTTTCAGCAGGTGCACACGCTGGACGGTTCTTATTGTAATTACGGGAAGAAGCTCGGGGTATTGAATGAATCCCTGGCTATAATCTGCTATCATTGCAGCGGACAAGTGAGTAATTTCGTTGACATTTGGGTGATGATGAAAGATGATGATGGGGTTGATCACGAGCGTTGGATCAAAGTGCAGAGGATTGGACCCTTTCCAAGTTTTGGGGTGCTGCTGGGGTGTTGGAGAGATGGCGTGGTCGTATGGCAGAATATTAATGACGATGAGTTGTTGGTGTATGATCCTAATATCAAAGCAGTAAACAAACTTTCAACTTATGGCCTGGTGCTTCCCACGCTTTTTTCTACCT
This sequence comes from Corylus americana, assembly GCA_036287905.1. Classification (NCBI taxonomy): domain Eukaryota; kingdom Viridiplantae; phylum Streptophyta; class Magnoliopsida; order Fagales; family Betulaceae; genus Corylus; species Corylus americana. The sequence goes on from CP125822.1 coordinate 19,305,837, forward strand.
GGGTTTTTACTTACATGGAGACCCTAGCTCCTCTGTGAACGTACGGAGGAAATAAAGATATGCAACAGAGCCCGAATTTGGTCTTTTATGTTCAATCTCATCAGCTTATCTTATTTATCAAACCTTAATTTCTCTATAAATATTATTATTGTAATACGGTATAATATATTTCAATAGTCCTCATCCGTAAACATTTGAATTCAAATAGAATTTGATCACTTTAAATATAAAGTTTTTTATCGATCTTGATCTTTATCGCTTTGCTTATGCTCTTTTTTCACTAATTTCTATATTTCTACACCGATAAGGTGGGTAAAGAATTTTAGTGTTAATTTGACTACTACTCAACTTCTAATTTTGAAAGTTTAATGATTAATTGACTCAACTTCTTTAATTGATATGATTGAGATATGCTACTAGCAATAGCAAATTAATGAAGTACATACATACCATGTCATTGATTTATTGGCTCGTTTGGCAATATTTTTTAGAATAGTTTATATATATATTTGATGAAAGTAAAAATATTAACAAATAACTTAAAGTACAAAATATTTATAAACTACATCATAATTAAAAAGAAAGAAAAAGAAAAAAAATCATCTAAAAACGTTTGAGAGAAGCAAACTAATCCAATTAAACGAAGAATCATCAATATGATGTTTGCAGCACAAGAAATATTTTCTTTATTTTCTTTTTGTGTAAAGTCGTGATCAGAATAAAGCCTTGCAAAATATTTTCTTTACTTTTTTTTGTCATGCCTAGTATTAATTTATTGAGATATGCTATAGTGCAATAAAAAGACAATTTTTAGTTCATAAAAGTCCTAGGTGGCCGACAAGAGGTCATAGGCCCATCAGTAAGTGGGATCACAGTAACTACGGATAAAGCCTATGGCCTCTTGCCACGGAAAGGGATCTTCTCTATTTCAAATGAAATTGAGAAGATTCCTTTTCTCTTGTCACCTAAAACTTTTATGGGTTAAAAATGATATTTTTACTGCACCTTAGCATTTCTCTAATTTATTTAATAGTCCTAGTCTTCATATTTTGAAATCATTGCATGATTTTTTATTGTTGATAATTTTGAATATATCCTTTTTAGAGCTCAATAAAATCTATGTTTCATACAATTTAAATATTTCATTAATTTCTTAATTAAAGATGTATCTAATCTGCCTATAATAATAATAATAATAATAATAAGAAAGTGATTTATTCACAAGCTTCTAGCCTCCTATGAGAAAAGTTACCTTGTGCTCTTGCCCCTCTTGGCTCTTGGTGCATGTCGTCTCATCAGTGGTTTTAATGGTTTGGTCTCTTTGTACTCTATATAGCTCTTTAAATGACATGACATTATATATATAAATATATAGTGTAGCGTCGTTAGTTCTTTAACAACATAAATTGGAGAAGAAGGCAACAAGAAAAAGCTTCAATTCATTGATTTGTAAAAGTTGGTGTAATTAATGAAATATACATACTTCACCAGAATAATTAATCCCAACTAAGTTGTCTTTCTAAATGTTATTTTTTTAATATAAAAATAATTTTAATTTCTTTTCTTTCAACTATATTTCAGGATTTATCTTCACAATATGATCATGGTGATCGAAGAAAATAATAAAGAAATATATATATATATATATATATATATATATATAAAGGCAAACAATTTTACATGGTTGGCTCTATAACTTAAATCCATAAAATAAAGCCCTAAATGTTACATTGTTGTTCTTATTGACTTGATGAGTTTATAATACAAAAGTCTCTATTTATTTATAGAACTTACACATTAAATATAATCTTAATCAAATTCCTTAATTTAGAGTAATTCAATTTTATCAAATTATTAAAGTTAATTAATCTAATTTTCACAAAGATAATCAAATTCATAATTTTAAGGTAATTCAAATATAATGATACACCCCATGCTCAGAAAAGGGGCTCTTGGCCCACAGCCTTTTCCACCTGAATAGTACGTCCCATCCAATCCACCATTACAGAAACAGAGAAACAGGGAGGGCCCAAAAGATTAAAGAAACCGACTTAACTATAGGCGTTGAACACACGCACACACAATCAGAAGATAAATATACTTGTTAATCAAGTGTCTTAAACCCTAATCTCCTCTTAAACCACCGACTTTGTCAACCAGACCCCGTTGGAGAAACAACATATATATTTGAACCCGACCGAGCAGTAGTAGCAGTAAGCTGTTGCAAAGCCGATTCAGAGTTTATGCCGACCAGTTACTTGCCGGAAGATGTGCTCAGAGACATTCTCCTCAGGCTTCCGGTCAAGCCGCTTGTTCGATTCAGGTTAGTGTGCAAATCCTGGTCTGCATTACTGAAAAGTCGTGATTTTACAACCACCCATCTCAGCCGCTCAGCCAATCATGGCTGTAATCATCTTCTTGTTAACAGCCATGCAGCTGAAAACCACACCATGTCCTTGCTATCGAGCGAGGCAATCGATGCGGCGGCGGTCAAGATAGAAACTCCTTTAAAGGGAAAAGTTAGATTAATAATGGCGGGTTCTTGTGATGGGTTAATCTGTTTATATAAATCCTTGTTGATTCTCTTATGGAATCCTGCTACTAGAGAACACAAAATTCTGCCTACACCTCGCATCCACCCCACGTTCCCCAACACGTTGAGTTGGGTCTCCATAGGATTTGGTTACAATCTTAATGATTATAAATTGGTGAGGATTGTGTATTGTAAAGACCAGGATAACCGTTTACTTCCTGCCCAGGTTGAGGTGTATTCGACGAGTACAGGTTCTTGGAGATTGATCGATGCCAGGGTGCCCTCTGTAATCGAGCAATGTAAGTGTTCGGTAATCGTGAAAGGAGTGCCGTATTGGCTTGGTTTTGGGTCGTTTTGGCCGCAAACAAGGTTTGGACCAGAGGATCCGATTCGTGAAGAGTTTGTGGTATGTTTTGACATGGGGAAGGAGGTGTTTCGGCAGGTGCATGTGCCATATTGTGAAGGTTCTTACAACAAGTACAGCAAGAAGCTCGGGGTATTGAGGGAATCCCTGGCTGTAATATACTATCCTTGGCCTGAACATGTCAGCACTTTCATTGACTTCTGGGTGATGAAAGATGGCGAGTGTTGGAGCAAAGCGCAGAGGATTGGACCCTTTTCAAGTGTTGGGATCCCACTGGGGTGTTGGAAAGATGGGGTAGTGGTTTGGCAGAATGGTAACGAGGAGTTAGTGTATGACACAAATACCAAACAAGTAAAGAAACTTTCAAGTCATCCCAAGTTGATTTCTACCTACGTTTCTACCTACATGGAGAGCCTTGTTCCTGTAAACGCACTGTAATTAAATTTGTTTGATGTTCAATCTGATCAATCCTATCATTGTTGCGTAGGTTGTTGGTCTCTGCCTAAGCGTATTCTCTCTTGTATTCGTCTACCAATAACAATCAATGCAATAAATAATTGATGGCAACCTTTTTATATTCAATTGATGGCAGCTTGATTGGCCAGTACATCTTTTTGCTGATAAAGAATTTTTGTGTTGCCACTCAACATCGTCTTGGGTCACCGGAGCTGCTCTTTGAATCGTCGATTTTGTTGGTTGCAAGAGGCGCATGAGAGTTCAATTGTGGCAAAGGACCAAATAAACTTTCAAGTGCATGGATGGACTCAACTTCTTTAATTGATTGAGATGTACATACAAACCATGTCATTGAGTTGTTTTGCTTTCTGCTGGTGGTAAGCCAGAGAATATATTCGTCGAAGTAGCCCATCAAAATCCAAAAGCAAGCCGATAAAAGTAAACGTAGATCCTGATGATGAGACTTTACTGCAGCTTTTCAAGCTTTTGAAAGCAGAGTTTGCTTTTGGCATATGGTTTTACAGGAACAACAATATTATTTTTTGAGTTGAGATCCAATGCAATATTTTGATTTTATTTTTATTTTTATTTTTGACATCTTCACAAATAAAAGTCGAACTAATGACCTTCGTATTATGATGCGTCGTTTCAGCAAATTGAACTCCAGTTGGCTAAGATTATGCTATATCAGCTAAGAAAAACTTCAGAGTACGTTTGATAAAGCTTTGAAAAGTTTGAAAATTGATTGGGCAGGGTTACATTTGAAAAATGAGTTCTACAAGGGGTCAACAACAAAAACGTTGTTTGGTAAAATTTCGAAAGCGGAGTTTTGAAAAAAAAAGAATTTAGGAGATATTTTAGTGGATGTTTGGATAATTTTAAAAAAAAAAATTGTGTGAAAAAATTGTGGCTATTCTAGTGGCAACTAAATCACTCAGGCGGCCACTGCAGGACGCTAGATATGACTAGCAGGCAGAAATGATAATATTATTTTACGAACACCCATCTCAACCGCTCTGCCAATCAAGGCTGTCACCTACTTGTTTACAGGTGCACACGGCGCCAGACTCAGAAGGTTCTTACAAGAAGCTCAGGGTATTGAATGAATCCCTGGCTATAATCTGCAATCATTGGAGTGAACAAGTAAGCAATTTCGTTGACATTTGGGTGATGAAGAAAGACGATGATGATGGAGTAACGGTTGACGAGCGTTGGATCAAAGTGCAGAGGATTGGACCCTTTCCAAGTTTTTGGATGCTGCTGGGGTGTTGGAAAGATGGCGTGGTCGTATGGTAGAATGGTAAGGATGAGTTGATTGTGTATGACCCTAATATCAAAGCAGTAGGCCTGGTGGTTCCCACGCTTTTTTCTACATGCGTTTTTACTTACATGGAGAGCCTAGTTCCTCTGTGAGGATATAAAGATATGTAACAGAGCCCAAATTTGGTCTTTTATGTTCAATCTCATCATCTTATCTTATTTATCAAACCTTAATTTCTCTATATATATTATTATTATTATTGTAATACGGTATAATATATTTCAATAATCCTCATCTGTAAACATTTGAATTCAAATAGAATTTGATCACTCACTTGGTTTAAATATATTCTTATCTAGTTATCTTATATATAGATAGATGTAAAGTTCAAACGTGTACTTCGTTAAGATTGATTACTATGAAGACCTATCACTCAGTTTAGTAAGGGCAAAACAATGTTTTCAATCACTTTATATTCTATATTATAGTTTTTATTAATCTCTTTCTCTATTATAGTAAGAGCAAAACAATTCTGCTCTCTTTTCATTGATTTATATATTTCTACACTGATAAGGTAAGTAAAGAATTTAAATGTTGCCACCCAATCCTTCAAGTGCACAAAATAATTAATTGACTGAAACATGTTAGTAATATCCACCTAAGATCATAAGAACGCTAGAAGAGTACTTAGCATTTTTCTAAGTATGAAACACGCTTATACTTAATCAGAATAATTAATCCCAACGTTTTTAAAAAGAAAAAGAAAAATAATTATTTATCTGGACAATAGGGCCATGGCCCAAGCCCAGTATACCGGTTCTTGACCCAAAGCGTTTTCAACTTGAATGCATCCCATCCAAATTCAATCCACATTACAGAAGGACAGAGTCTCAGAAACAAAGACGCCGACTAAACACGCGCACACACAACCAGAACATAAATACGTGTAAATTGAGAGTCTTAAACCCTAATCTCCAATCAACCCCTGTTGGAGGAGCAACGATATTTATATTTGAACCAGACCAAGCAGCAACGCCGATTCACAGCTAGTAGTTGGAGCCATAGTGATGCCGACAGGTTACTTGCCCGAAGATTTGCTCAGAGACATTCTCGTGAGGCTACCGGTGAAGTCCCTCGTTCGTTTGAGGTTGGTAAGCAAATCCTGGTCCGCCTTACTAAAAAGTGGTGATTTTACGACCATCCACCTCAACCGCTCTGCCAATCACGGCTGTCACCTACTTGTTTACAGGCGAGGAGATAAAAGCCATTCGCTGCGCTTGATATCGGTCAAAGCACTCGATGTGGCGGTCAAGATAGAAACTCCAGAAAAAGGAATGGTGGTGGGTTCTTGTAATGGTTTAGTCTGTTTATATAATGGCAGGAGGAATATTACGTTATGGAATCCTGCTACCAGAGAACACAAGATTCTGCCTACACTTGGCATCGACCCCTACTCCCCGCGCACGTTGAGGTTCGACAAAGTAGGATTTAGTTACTGTTGATGCACAGTTTTTCAAAAGATGACGTGGCACGCCTGTTGAGTTTGAGTTGAACCAACACCGGAACTATTTGACTGCACAACAAAGTAACCGGGGGTGAGCCGGCGTGAGCACTCCGATGCCTAAGTCAGAATGGGAAAGGATACTAGTAACAACTATAGAGCTCAAATTATGAGAGTTGTGATTACTTTTTCTTTGATCAACTTGTATTTATAGGCATTTGGAGAAAGTTTGATTTCACACTTATTAAGGAATCTTATCCCTTGATATTAGCTAAACAAACATTTGAATGAAAAGATTATGTTAGTTCTTCCACGATTTAAGCGACTTGAGATCAGAGGATCCACTTTGTAATCTTTTAAAATATCAGAGTTATTTTCTCTATCGAGACTTTATATGTCCTGAGTTATTCTCGGACTTTATGGTCTCGTCTATGGGTTGTCTCGGATTCGTGGTCTCGAATAACATAAATAGACCTCGGACTCGGATCTCTCGAGTAGGTCTCGGACTCGGATCTCTCGAGTAGGTCTCGGACTCAGGCCTCTTGACTAAGTCTCGGACATGGGCCTCCTCTGGTTGGGCCCATGGGTCGCTCAATAAAGGGTAGGCTAGTTCATGACCCAACAGTTACCATCGTAATGATTACAAGGTGGTGAGAATTTTGTCGTAATGATTACAAGGTGGTGAGAATTTTGTATTCGTGCGATGAACCTTCAGATCATCGTGCCCAAGTTGAGGTGTACTCGACGAGTACGGGTTGTTGGAGAGTATTCGGTGCCATTGTGCCCTGGTTTATAAGCATTGAGCTTAACTGTTCGGTAATCTTGAAAGGAGTGCCATATTGGATTGGTGGTCAGGAGACTCGGGACTACAATAATATTCTTTATAAGGAAAGTGTCGTATATTTTGACAAGGACAAGGAGGTTTTTCGGCATGTGCAGACGCCGTCAGACGCGGAAGGTTCTCATTGTAAGCTCGGGGTATTGGATGAATCTCTGGCTATAATCTGCAATCATTGGAGTGAACAAGTCATTGACATTTGGGTGATGATGAAAGATGATGATGGGGTTGACGAGCGTTGGATCAAAGTGCAGAAGATTGGAGCCTTTCCAAGTTTTGGGGCTCTGCTGGGGTGTTGGAGAGATGGCGTGGTCGTATGGCTGAATAATAACGATGAGTTGTTGGTGTATGATCCTAAGAGTCATGATTTGCAGCACACGTCGTGCGTGGCACGCCCACGCACGACAGTGCAAAAATTTTTTTTTTTTTTTTTTTTTTTTTTTAAATAATAATAAAATAATAATAAAATAATAAAAAAAAAAAATTTTGTGCCTGGCGTGCATCACTGTTGATGCACGCCAGGCGTTCTCAATATCTTTACCCATGATGCTAATATCAAAGCAGTAAACAAGCTTTCAACTTGTGGCGTGGTGGACGTTCCCTTGCATTTTTGTACCTGTGTTTTTACTTACATGGAGAGCCTAGTTACTCTGTGAACGTACGGAGGAAATAAAGATATGTAACAGAGCCCAAATTTGTTTGATGTTCTTGCAGACCCTTTTATGTTCAATCTTATCATCTTATCTTATTTAACAAACATTAATTTCTCTATAAATATTATTATTGTAATTCGATGGGTATAATATATTTCAATAGTCCTCATCTGTAAGGACCAGGATCTTGGGAATTCGAGGGCCTCGAATTATGCATCTGGACTGTTGGATGTTGATCCAAAGGTCCAGAACAATCTACTAAAAACATAATAATAAAATATTACTTTTATTTAAAAAATAAAAAAAAAAAATTAACAAAAAAATTTAATAAAAAACTTTTAAAAAATTTTAAAGTTTTTTTGTGGTGTCGGCCACCACTGTTAGAGGATAGAGGTGGCTTCAGTTGGTCTAGGGTTGCCGAAGCCACCCCTTGTTCCTTGGGCCACCTCCAAGGGCTTCAAAAAAAAAAAAATTAGTAGGCCCTTGGCCCTTGTGGGTGGCTGAACCACCCCCAAAGGGGACGATCCGCCCCCAATTAAGAGCCATGGGGTTGGCTTCGGCCACCCCCAACTAGCCCTTAGGGGTCGTTCAGCCACCCACAAGGGCCTAGGGCCAACACTTTTTTTTTTAAGCCCTTGGGGGGTGGCTAAACCATCCCCAAGGGACAAGGGGTGGCTTTGGCCACCCCAGACCGGTGGTCTAGGGTGGCCAAAGCCTCCCCTAGCGTTTAAACAGTGGTGGCCGGCCACCACCTGGGGTGGCCAGCCACCACAAAAAAACTTTACAATTTTTTTAAAAGTTTAATATTAATTTTATTTTGATTTTTTTTTTTAAATAAAAGTAATATTTTATTATTATTTTTTTAGTAAATTGTTTTGGACCGTTGGATTACATCCAACGGTCCAGATGCATAATTCATGGCCCTCACATTCCCTAAGGAATTTGGGGGGATCTCCGTCCTGTCTATAAACATTTGAATTCAAATAGAATTTGATCACTTTAAATATATTCTTATCTTATAGATAAATGTAAAGTTAAGATTGATTACTAATATCTTTGTTATTCTCCATAACATTAGGTAACTACAATAATATATTTCATAAAATTTAAATATTTCATTTCTTAATTGAAGATGTATCTAATCTGCTTATATTAATAATAATAACAATAATAATAATAAAGTGATTTATTCACAAGCTTCAATTCTACTTCTAGCCTCCTATGAGAAAAGTTACCTGGTGCTCTAGTTTGCCTCTTGCCTCTTGGTGCATGTCGTCTCAGTGGTTTTAATGGTTTGGTCTCTTTGTACGCGCGCTATAGAGCTCTTTAAATGACATGACATTATATAATTCATTGATTTTGTAGGGATGAGTAAATTGGGATAACTATAATTTTGCCTCAAATAATATTGAGAGAGAAAAAAAAAAAAAAAAGGTTAGTGCAATGAAATATGCATACTTGACCAGAATAATTAATCCCAACTAAATTGTCTTTCTAAATGTGATTTTTTTTAATAAAAAAATAATTTTAATTTCTTTTCTTTCGACTATATTTTGAGATTTGTCTCGTGAAGAAAATAATAATGAAATGAAAATAAAAATAAAAATAAAGACAAACGATTTTACATGGTTTGGTCTATAATTTAAATCCATAAAATAAAGTCCTAACGACTACATTGTTGCACTTAGGGCTTTTTTGGGATTGTGTTTAGGGGATCTGCTTTTAATATTCAAAAAGTCCGTTTGAAGAAAAAAAAAAATTTGTTTGCTAAAAAAATTAAAAGCGCACTAAGGGTCCAAAAAGTTTAACAATAGCCAAAAAGTACTTTTTGCAAGAATTTTAAAATAAAACTTTTTCCTAAAAGTTATTTTCGACTTAAAAGCTCTATTTTTTAAACACAATTTTAAACAGGCTCTTATTCACTTAATGAATTTACAATACAAAAGTCTATTTATTTATAAAGCTTACACATGAAATATAATCTTAATCAAATCCATTAATTTAGAGTAATTCAATCTTATCAAATTACTAAAGTTAACTAATCTAATTTTCACAAAGAAAATACAATTCACATCAAATTCCTAATTTTAATTTTAAGGTAATTCAAATATAGTGCAACACCCCATGCTCAGAAAAGGGGCTCTTGACCCATAGCCTTTTCCACTTGAATCATCCCATCCAATCCACCATTAAAGAAAAAGAGAAACAGAGAGGGCCCAAAAGATTAAAGAAACCGACTAAACTATAGGCGTTGAACACACGCACACACAATCAGAAGACAAATATAATTGTTAATCGAGTGTCTTAAACCCTAATCTCCTCTTAAACCACCGACTTTGTCTACCAGACCCTGTTGGAGAAGCAACATATATACTTGAACCCGACCGAGCAGTAGTAGCAGTAAGCTGTTGCAAAGCCGATCCAGAGCTTATGCCGGCCAGTTACTTGCCGGAAGATGTGCTCAGAGACATTCTCCTCAGGCTTCCGGTCAAGCCGCTTGTTCGATTTAGGTTAGTGTGCAAATCCTGGTCTGTATTACTGAAAAGTCGTGATTTTACGACCACCCATCTCAGCTGCTCAGCCAATCATGGCTGTAATCATCTTCTTGTTAACAGCCATGGAGCTGAAAACCACACCATGTCCTTGCTATCGAGCGAGGCAATCGATGCGGCGGCGGTCAAGTTAGAAACTCCTTTAAAGGGAAAAGTTAGATTAATAATGGCGGGTTCTTGTGATGGGTTAATCTGTTTATATAAATCCTTGTTGATTCTCTTATGGAATCCTGCTATTAGAGAACACAAAATTCTGCCTACACCTCGCATCCACCCCACGTTCCCCAACACGTTGAGTTGGGTCTCCATAGGATTTGGTTACAATCTTAATGATTATAAATTGGTGAGGATTGTGTATTGTAAAGCCCAGGATAACCGTCTACTTCCTGCCCAGGTTGAGGTGTATTCGACGAGTGCAGGTTCTTGGAGATTGATCGATGCCATTGTTCCCTCTGTAATCGAGCAATGTAAGTGTTCGGTAATCGTGAAAGGAGTGCCGTATTGGCTTGGTTTTGGGTCGTTTTGGCAGCAAACAAGGTTCGGACCAGAGGATCCAATTCGTGAAGAGTTTGTGGTATCTTTTGACATGGGGAAGGAGGTGTTTCGGCAGGTGCATGTGCCATATTGTGAAGGTTCTTACAACAAGTACAGCAAGAAGCTCGGGGTATTGAGGGAATCCCTGGCTGTAATCTACTATCCTTGGCCTGAACATGTCAGCACTTTCATTGACTTTTGGGTGATGAAGGATGACGAATGTTGGAGCAAAGTGCAGAGGATTGGACCCTTTTCAAGTGTTGGGATCCCACTGGGGTGTTGGAAAGATGGGGTGGTGGTTTGGCAGAATGGTAACGAGGAGTTATTGTATGACACAAGTACCAAACAAGTAAAGAAACTTTCAAGTCATCCCAAGTTGATTTCTACCTACGTTTCTACCTACATGGAGAGCCTTGTTCCTGTGAACGCACTGTAATTAAATTTGTTTGATGTTCAATCTGATCAAATTCTGTAATTGTTGCGTAGGTTGTTGGTCTCTGCCTTTGCGTATTCTCTCTTGTATTCGTCTACCAATAACAATCAATGAAATAAAGAATTGATGGCAACCTTTTTCTATTCAATTGATGGCAGCTTGATTTGCCAGTACATCTTTTTGCTGATAAAGAATTTTTGTGTTGCCATTGTATTGAGTCACCGGAGCTGCTCTTTGAATCGTCGATTTTGTTGGTTGCAAGAGGCATGAGAGTTCAATTGTGCCAAGGACCAAATAAACTTTCAAGTGCGTGGATGGACTCAACTTGTGTAATTGGTTGAGATATATATGCATACAAACCATGTGATTGAGTTGTTTTGTTTTCTGCTGGTGGTAAGCCAGAGAATATATTCGTCGAAGGAGCTCCCATCAAAATCCAAAAGCAAACCGATAAAATTAAACGTAGATCCTGATGATGAGACTTTACTGCAGCTTTTCAAGCTTTTTGGAAGCAGAGTTTGCTTTTGGCATTTTTTTTTTTTTTTTTAAGCAAAAAATGTTAGAGGAGGTGGCCAATTATAGCTATCCTACCGGGCACATAGTAGCACCAACCCGCGGAGCACCGCTCAGGAGGAATCTAGATGGTGAAAACCACAGGCGCTCCCTAAAGATCGTCCGAGACATACCTTAACACCCGCCCCACCAGGGCATCAATGAGGCTCAAGGTGGTGAACACTAATAGACTAAGGGATTTTCATTGCAGGAGTCGAACCCAGGCCCTAGTTCGTGCCCAACCTCATGGGAATCCCCTTAAGACCATTGAACTACCACCCTTGGTGATTTGGCGTATGCTTTTACAGGAACAACAATATTATTTTTTGAGGTGAGATCCAATGCAATATCTCTCTTAAGAGTGGAGGAAAATTCGAACTAATAATCTCTGTTTCATAAGGCGTAATCCACATCTGATTGAACTACCCCTTGGGACATGCAACATCTCATCTATGGCATCCTGTGCATGTAATTTTTTTTGGGTAATGCTCACATACCCCCCTCAAACTATCACCAAATTGACAATGTCCCCCAAACTTTCAATTGTGACAATGTCCCCCTAAACTATAAAAACATTGTCAATGCGCATCTCAAGGCTAACAAAAAGATAAATGCACTGATATATTTCTCAATAAGACAAAAAACACCCCTATAAATTAAAAAAAAATAATAATAATAATTTGTTTTAAAAAAACAAAAATTTTAATTAAATTTAAAAAATGATATTTTTTTTAATTTTAATTTTTTAAACGTAAATTTTTATTTTTTTACAACGGAATTTTTTATTTAAAAAAAATTATAAAAAGAATGACTTTTTTTTTTTAATTTTACTAATGGTAGTTTTGTCATTGGAAAAATATTGACAATGTTTTGATCGTTTGAAGGGACATTGTCTTGAAAGTTTGGAGGCATTGTCAATTATGTAGTAATTTGAGGAAAGTATATGGACTTTCCCCATATATAAATTTTTTTAAAAAAATTTGACGGTCGTTCATTTTTAAAAGAATGGCTAAGATTATGCTATATCAACTAAAAACTTCAGAGTCCGTTTGATAAAGTTTTGAAAAGTATAAAAAAGTGAAAATTGATTTGGCAAGGTCACATTTGAAAAATGAGTTCTACCAGGGGTCCACAACAAAAAAGTTGTTTAGTAAAATTTCGAAGCGGAGTTTTGAAAAAAAAAAATATAGGAAATATTTTTATAAAATAATTTTTTTTAAAAAAAAATTGTGTGAAAATATTGAGGCTATTTGTGGTGATCTAGTGGTAGCCAGATCACTCAGACGGCCATTGCGAGACGCTAGATAAAGAACATGTTTCAGTTTTACCATATAAATGACTTCTTTGATGGCCCTATCTATGGCTTCATCTGTCGGGCACCCCTCTTGTGGGACATCTATAAGAAACGATTTCATATTTTTATTTTACAACGCTTGCTCTCATGGTGCTGCCTCCAAGTCCCCTTGTTGCTGTTGTATAAGTCATCCCAAGCAACTCTCTCCTATTCTATATCAATCCCGAAGACCTCTTTTCGCTTGATCAAGGTAGATCATTAAGATTCGATGTGTAACAGTCTTAATAAAATACAATGCCCATTTTCATTTACTGACGACAAACTATTAAACCTTTAAGGACACAAGGATCTATAGACTAACAATGTTACTCACACTCTTATCCTTATTTAGTGTTATCCCAAGACCATTTTACATATAAGATGAACATTTATGTAATACTCATGTAAAATATAATATATGTTATAGCTCATGGATGATATAATGAATAAACAATGTATTCATATCTAAACATGAATGTCTTCATGGATTTAAAATTCATTGGGGTTATGGGCATAATCCCAACAAACTCCCACTTGCCCTTAATTTCAGTGAGGCATATATTTGATTCTCATACCTTCTGTGTGAGATTCAAAAATCTTCTGTGGCAAGGTTTTAGTGAACGGGTCTTCCAAATTCTCTGCCAATGGAATCTTAGCTACAATTGTATCTCCTCGAGATACTATCTTTCTTATGAGATGATACTTGTGCTCGATGTATTTCCCTCTCCTATGATTCCTTGGTTCTTTAGTTTGTGCAACTGCTTCACCATTGTCGCAAAACAATGTAATGGGAGATTGCTCTATCTTCATGACACCAAGATCCGCTAGGAACTTCTTGAGCTAGATAGCCTCTTTTGTAGCTTCACATGTTGTAACGTATTTGGCTTCCATAGTGGAGTCAGCAATGCAAGATTGTTTAACACTTCTTCAACTAACGACTCCTCCTCCAAGAGTAAAATCATACATTGAGGTAGACTTTCGGGAATTATGATCTGACTGGAAGTTAGAATCTGTGTAACCAATCGCCATCAAATCCTCACATTGGTAGACAAGCTTATAATCCCCCGTTCTCTGAAGATACTTGAGTATATGCTTGACAGCTACCAAGTGCATAAAACTAGGAATTGATTAATATCTGATGACCATGTCTACTGCAAAACATATGTCAGGTCTAGTGCATAGCATAGCATACATGAGACTTCCTACTGTCGAGGCATAAGGAACCCTCCTCATTTCCTCCTCTTCTTGAGGTGTCTTAGGGCACTCCTCTTTTGTAAGAGGTACTCCATGTCTAAAGGGTAAAATCCCTTTCTTGGAGTGAGTCATGCAGAACTTTGCTAGTACCTTGTCAATGTATGCAAATTGGGATAAGCCTATCAGCCTATTTCGGCGATCTCGCATAAGCTTGATCCCTAGGATATAGCTTGCTTCTCCCAAGTCCTTCATATCAAACGGATTTAACAACCAGATTCTTACTGCTGATAACATTCCCACGTCATTGCCAATGATTAGTAGAATGTCATCCACATATAGCACCAAGAATGTCACTATATTGTTACTACACTTTTTGTACACACATGGTTCATCAATGTTTTGGTCAAAACCATATTGTTTGATTGTTTCATCAAACCTGATGTTCCATGACCACACTGTTTTATTAATTTAATTTAAAAATTAAATCTAAAAAAAAATAAAAAAATTCAAGCCACCCCTTCATTTTTTTATTTAATTTATAAATTAAATTAATAAAAAAAATTAATATGCTGACGTGGCAAAACGGTGCGTTTAGTTGAGACTGACGGGAGTTAAATATTTGGAGAAAAATGTAACGGTAGGAGTTAATTTGCCTTTTCAATTGACCCATAGAGTAAAAATTCGAAGAAAAAAAAAGTTCATGAAGTTTTCTGTTTCGGCTAGTTGACTCAGGAATTTATAAGATATATACCCTTTTTTTTTATAAAGCAAAAATATTAGAGGCAGGCTTCCTAATTTAATGGCTTGGTCTATGCTCTCATTGGGCTCCTTTAGTTTGATAACTTATCCTTAAAAACTTATTTATATTTTTTAGTGTAGCATTAGTTCTTTAACAACATAAATTGGGCGCGACAGGGACAACAAAAAGCTGATTTTTATATTGGGGTCAAGCAATAACTTTTTTTTTTTTTTTTTTTTTTTTAAAGGATTGACAATTTTTTATACAACTAGCAAATCTGACACAAAATTTCCAGATTAAGGTTTAAAATGTGATAAGATTCGGGTCAAATCAAGCCGATCTGATTAAACAAGATTAATAAACACGTGAATCTTGGGTCAACATGCTTAACCCGAATAATCTGTATAAATTTAAATTACGTTTAAAATCTATTTATATTGAACAATCGAAATAAGATGAAATTGGTTGTGTTCGGGTTAACCTAACATGCTATCTATTTATTAAATTAGTTATACGTACGGGTCGTGTCGTTTTATCTGTTTATTTAAAAGGGTTATGTCTGTAGGGATGAGATATTTGATCCATTTAATTAAATTGAACGGATTATGATTGGCTCATATAGTCGTATACCTATGATTCGATACGACGCGACACAAACCGACCTATAAACCCATTTTGTCACCCCTACTTTTTGGCTATAATAAAATTGAGAAGAAAAAAAAAAAAAGTGCAAGTATTGAAATACCCATACTTAACCAGAATAATTAATCCCAACTAAATTGTCCATCTAAATGTGAATTTCTATATGTATATATGTTAATTTTAAATTATTATTTTTTCGACTATATATATATTGGGATTTATCTGGGACCTGTGGACCATATGGTAATGGGCCATGCATGCTCAGTCCGGTAGGCCTTTAACACAAGCACACACAATTAGAAGATAAATAAATTGAGATCGAATCTTAATTTCTTAAACCCTATTCTCCTCTAAACCAGCGACTTTGTCTAGCAACCCTTGTTGGAGGAGCAACGATATTTATATTTGAACCCTATTAGAACACTATATTTCTGAATGAATTGATTATTCACCGTTACCATTTCATATGGCTTGTATTGATATTTATAATGTTTACAGAGTATAACAAACTAATCCTAAGATAACTACACAATACAAAAAGGAGATAAGTAGAATACAACTTAAACACTACATTAGAGCTTATCCTTTATCTACACTTTGAATATCTATCTTATCATTAGGATCGCAATTATCAATTGCTGACATTTGAATATTTGAATGTGGAGTTGGTTTATCACATGCTTCAATAAATTCGACCAAGCAGCAACGCCGATTCACAGCTAGTAGTTGAGTCATGGTGATGCGGACCAGTTACTTGCCCGAAGATTTGCTCAGAGACATTCTCTTGAGGCTACCGGTCAAGCACCTCGTTCGTTTCAGGTTGGTATGCAAATCTTGGTCCACCTTACTAAAAAGTCGTGATTTTACGACCACCCGCCTCAACCGCTCTGCCAATCACGGCGGTCACCTACTTGTTTACCGTAAACGATGTACAAGCCATTCGCTGAGCTTGATATCGGTCAAAGCACTCAATGTGGCGGTCAAGATAGAAACTCCAGAAAAGATAGGAAGTCCAGGAAAGGGAATGGTGGTGGGTTCTTGTAATGGTTTAGTCTGTTTATATAATGGCGGGAGGAATATTACGTTATGGAATCCTGCTACTGGAGAACACAAGATTCTACCTCCACTTGGCATCAACCCCAAGTCTCGGGCCAACCTCAACAGCGTAGGATTTGGTTACCATCTTAATGATTACAAGGTGGTGAGAATTTTGTATTCGCGCGGTGAACCTCTAAATGGTCCTGCCTCAACCCAAGTTGAGGTGTACTCAACGAGTACAGGTTGTTGGAGAGTATTCGATGCCATTATGCCCTGTTTTATCAATGAGCTTAACTCTTCGGTAATCTTGAAAGGAGTGCCCTATTGGATTGGTCATTCGTACAATACTTTTCGTTATACTTATAGGGAATGTGTCATATATTTTGACATGGGAAAGGAGGTGTTTCAGCGGATGCACACGCCGCCAGACGCGGAAGGTTCTTACAAGAAGCTCGGGGTATGGAATGAATCCCTGGCTTTAATCCGCACTCAATTGGTGGTGAGCGATTGCGTTGACATTTGGGCGATGATGAAAGATGATGATGGGGTTGACGAGCGTTGGATCAAAGTGAAGAGGATTAATTCACCCTGTCCAGGTTTTGGGAGGCTGCTGGGGTGTTGGGGAGATGGCGTGCTCGTATGGCAGAATGATCATAACTATGAGTTGTTGGTGTATGATCCTAATATCAAAGCAGTAAACAAACTTTCACCTGATGCTGGGGTGGATCGCACATGCTCGCATATTTCTACCTGCATTTTTACTTACATGGAGAGCCTCGTTCCTCTGTGAGGATATAAAGATATGTAACAGAGCCCAAATTTGGTCTTTTATGTTCAATCTCATCATCTTATCTTATTTATCAAACCTTAGTTTCTCTATAAATATTATTATTATTATTGTAATACGGTATAATATATTTCAATAATCCTCATCTGTAAATATTTGAATTCAAATAGAATTTGATCACTTTAAATATATTCTTATCTTATATAGAATTAAACTAATTTTGAAAAGTTAATAATTAATTGACTCCACTTCTTTAATTGATACGTTTGAGATATGCTACTGCATGCCTACTAGCATTAGCAAATTAATTAATGAAGTACATACATACTTATTGAGTTATTGGCTCGTTTGGCAATATTTTTTAGAACAGTTTATATATATATATTTGAAAAGGTAAAAATATTAATAAATAACTCAAAGCACAATATATATATATATATATATATATATATATATATATATATATAAACTACATCATAATTAAAAAGAAAAAAAAATCTAAAAACATTTGGGAGAAACAAACTGATCCAATTAAACGAAGAATCATCAATATGATGTTTGCAGCACAAGAAATATTTTCTTTATTTTATTTTGTCATGTCTAGTATTAATATATTTAATAGTCCTTGACAAGTTTTCATATTTTGAAATCATTACATGATATTTTTTTTTTGGTTGATAGTTTTGAATAGAGAAATGCTATAATGCAATAAAATGATCATTTTTGGCCCATAAAGTGTTAGGTGGTAAGAGATCATAGGCTCCATTTATAATTGTTGTGGCCCCACCCACTGATAAGCCTATGACCTCTTACCACATAGGACTTATATGGGCCAAAAATAACTATTTTATTGCACTATAGCATATCTCTTTTGAATATATCCTTGTTAAAGCCCAATAAAATCTTTGTTATTTGATCTCCATTGCATTAGGTAACTACAATAATATATTTCATACAATTTAAATATTTCATTTCTTAATTAAAGATGTATATAAACTGCTTATAATAATAATAATAATAATAATAATAAATTTATTCACAAGCAAGCTTCTAGCCTACTATGAGAAAAGTTACCTTGTGCTCTTGCCTCTTGGTGCATGTCGTCTCAGTGGTTTTAATGGTTTGGTCTCTTTGTACTCTATAGAGCTCTTTAAATGACATGACATTATATATATAAAAGCACACATAAATTGGAGAGGAAGGTAACAAGAAAAAGCTATAATTCGTTGATTTGTAGGGATGAGTAAATTGGGATAGCTATAATTTTGCCTCAAATAATATTGAGAGAAAAATAAAAACTAAAAAATTAGTGTAATGAAATATCAATCGATGATTATTGCAGAGCTTCTGCCTCCTTCATCTGCAGTCTGCACATTCTTCTTGACCATGAAATTACTGCATCTCCTTTTCTCTCGAGCCAAGCAGGGCCAATAACCAAACAAGCTTTCACAAAGATCCATGCATGGCTTCCAAGCCATACCCACTTGGAGGATATTGGGGCACCAGCTTGTCATAATCGCCACCATGATTTTCCTGGCTACCTTCACCAAGAACACCGTTCACCTGCTTCTCTTCTTCATCTCCATTGACGCCAGGTTTTGGTGCTTTCCTGGCTTCCTTCGGCAAGGAGCCACCCCCCATCCGTCTGTGGGGATGGCTCGCCACCTCCAAACAAGCCAGATGAGGTGACCAGGCCACCCCCAAATGGCCAAGTAGCCATCCTCAAATTTTTTTCTTTTTTCCTTTTTTTTTTTAAAAAAAATATATATATATATATATATAATTTTTTAATCTTTTTAATTTTTTTATAAAATATTTTCTTAAAAAATTAATTATATGACACGTTACGACATTTAATTGGTACTGACGTGGTGTTCTATTAAGTTTTGGACGGAATTTTAATGAAGGTACTATCTTCATCTTTATGAAAACCTAAAGTACCTTATGTGATAAAAATGAAACCATAAGGGGAACAAAATAAAGATTTTAAACCCTAAGGGGAAAAAGAGTATTTAACCCAAACAAATAGCAAATATTTTTACAAAATAACTTTTTTTTTAAAAAAAAAAAAATTGTGTGAAAATATTGTGCCTATTTGCGGTGATTTAGTGGTAGCCAGATCTCTCAGACGGCCATTGTGAGACGTTAGATATATGACTCTAAAGGTAGCCATTGTGGGCTGCCAAATATGACTAGTAGGCAGAAATGACTTTCAGGTAGCTATTACAGGGCTGTGTCGCCAGATCTATTCGTGACCATAGAGGAGCCACCATATGGTGGCCAAAACACCATCCCAGCCAGGGGCCGGACCTACACAGGTCCTTGGGGGACAAATGTCCCCTCATAATTTTAAAATTACCCTTAAATTTTAAAATTTTGCTCCTAAAATTTATGAATTTTTATGAAATGTGCCCTCCAAAACTAAATTTTTACATTTTGTCCCCCTAATCTTAATTGTCTAGTTCCACCCTTGATCCCAGCTAATACTATTCACAAACCCTTAAAGATCATGTTTCAGTTTTATCATATAAATGACTTCTTTGATGGCCCTATCTATGGCTTCATCTGTCGGGCACCCCTCTTGTGGTACATCCATAAGAAACGACTCCATATTTTTATTTTACAATGCTTGCTCTCATGGTGCTGTCTCCAAGTCCCCTTGTTGCTATTGTATAAGTCATCCCAAGCAACTCTCTCAGGGCAGCCCTTTTCTTGGCTTTCAGGCTAAGAAACATTGGGCCGCGCCCTTTTATGGCACGCTTTCAATTATTTGTATTTTTTTTTAAAAAAAAAAAACTTCAGTTTAGCCCCCTGAACTTCTAGCCAATTTGACAAACCACTTCAAACTTTGAAATCTCTCACTTTGGATCCTTGAACTTTGAATTTCTCTCAATGTGGACCCTCCGTTAGATTTTAAACGTTACATGACGTTTATACTCCTGACTTTTGTATAAAATTTCAACTTCCAAAACATTTTTTTATTTTTAAAAAAAAACGAAAATCAGAAATATTTTGATCTTTTTTTGTATTTTTAACGGCTAAAATTGACAGAGGGGTCCATATTGAGAGCAACTGAAAGTTCAAGAGGTCAAAGTGAAAGATTTGAAAGTTTGAAGGTTTGTCAAATCGGCTGAAAGTTCAAAGGGTTAAACTGAAATTTCCCCTTGATTTTTTTTTTTTTGTCCTCGAGCACTATATTTTTTTTGTTTGTGGACCCTCTCTTCTAATTTGTTTATTGTTTCAATAAAGTTTAATCTTGCCCCCGAAAAAAGAAAGTGGGAGAATATTTTTGGTGGATCTCCCATTCACAATATTCTCAAATAATGGGTAAGGGAGCGGCATGGTCTTATTCGTGGCTTAGGATTTGGGCCAACTCCTTCATCTTATTGTGATTTGAGTTCCAACAAAAACCTAGCTAACAATGACTTCAAAGAGGAAAGGATGAGAGATAAAAGAAACAATACAAGAACTAAAGGGTCAGTTGCAATCTCAGGCGGATCAATTGCAAGCTCAAGCAATTGATGAATGCACAAGAGACTTATGTTTTTTGGACGAATAGATTTTTCATTCCACACAAGACTCTATACAACAGACTCATTCATCTTATTTGGTATGGTTATTTGAAATTTTGTGTCATCTAGTATAATCACATTAGTTGTTTATTTATAATTTTAGATTGGAGACATGGCTAAGTGGTGTGCATAATCAGGGTTCTTCACAAGCAGAAACTTGCACTATATGTAGTACTTTGCTTGCATTTGATTTACATACTTTTTGAACCTACATTTTCTTTTAGTTGAATGAAAGTTTTGAAGTAATTTCTATTTCAAATAACTCTCATGATTGCTTGTGTTGTAGGTAAAAACACAGTATATATAGCTAGCTGTAGTGGGATCATTTGGTGGGCTTCACTCTGTTAATTTTGCAAGTTTTTCACTGGATAAACAGAGCCCTTTATGTATTCAATATTTCATCAGTTTTTGTATTGTAATAAAGTTGGAAAAATATTTTGAAGTTGAAACTTCATATATTTTGGAATTTTGAGTTCCTATTCATGATTTGCAATCAATACATGCACTTGCTGCATTTGAGTAATGTTCAAAATTACCTCGGTTAGGGTACATTGAGGGGAAGGAGAGAGCTTCAAAATGACATATTATTTTAATTGGAATGCTGTAATTATACATCTGCCATTCTTGATCTTCAGTACTTACAGAACAAGCAAACTCAATACACCTTGTCTGCTTGTCCGTTTTCAAACATAAATAAAATACCCAGGTAAAAAACAACAGGAGTCAGGATAGAAGGGGAGATTCACCCAACGGGTAGGATAATTTAGATACCAATCAACCACTTTGCAGGTCATTTCTTCAATGATGTAATCATTTAGACTTGAATGGAATGGCCCTGATCACAATCTGATGGTACAAAGCAGCAAGTGCTGCCCCAATGAAAGGTCCTACCCAAAATATCCACTGCATCAGAAGAATTTAACAAGAAATTGTCAGTGAATTCTGCAAAACATCTGCTCTCTGAACAAAGCTTTCCTCAAAATATATAATAGAGAAGAATGATAAAAACTTACATGGTCATCCCAAGCTTGGTCCTTGTTGTAAATGAGGGCTGCCCCAAGACTCCTAGCAGGGTTGATGCCAGTACCTGTGATGGGGATGGTGGCCAAGTGAACCAGAAACACAGCAAACCCAATAGGCAATGGCGCCAAGATCTGAACATAAAAAGTAGAATTGTGTGGTCATTAAACTTGCAGCCATTAATAATTAGAAACAGAGATGCATAAGATCTTTTGCTTACAGGAACGTGGGAATCCCGGGCATTTCTCTTGGCGTCGGTTGCAGAGAAAACAGTGTAGACGAGCACGAAGGTGCCAACAATCTCAGCTCCAAGGCCATCACCCTTTGAATACCCCTTGCTGATGGTGTTGGCACCGCCACCAAGCCTCTCGTACTGGCTTTTCTGGAAGCCCTTTACTACACCAGCGCCGCAGATGGCTCCCAAACACTGCATTACTATGTAAAACACCGCCCTCGTCAGCGACAGTTTCCTTGCCAAGAACAGCCCAAAAGTCACAGCAGGGTTGATATGACCCCCTGCACCACCGCCATCCCCACACAAACACAATTAGTCCTCTCAAAATTTCACACCAGCGGATCAAACCAGAAATATGATTTTTTTTTTTTTTTTTTTTTTTTTTTTTTTTTTAAGCTTACCTGAAATCCCAGCTGTGCAATAGACAAGAGCAAAGATCATGCCGCCGAAAGCCCAAGCAATGCCTTGAATACCCACAGTCGAACACTTGGAAGGCGACTTGACGACACCCATCACCGTTAAAACGGTGATGTAAAGAAACAAGAAAGTGGCAACAAACTCGGCTATGCCAGCCCTGTAAAAGGACCATGATGATAACTCCCCTGGCTCAAAGAGTGGCGCCACCGGTGGCTCCTGGTAGTCCTTGCTATCTTGGCTCTGAGCAGCTGTTCCGATAGGTTGCCTCTCTCTGTACCTGTTGGCTCCCAGCCTCACATCTTCATCCTTCCCCTCCATTTCCTCTTCTCTCTCAGGCAATGTGCTCTCACTATCCTTTGTGTTTGCTCTCTAGGCTTTGTGGAAGCTTTGGTTATTGAGTGCAGCGAGAGGAGTGCGTATTTGTAGGGAAAGTATGGGACAAAGGGTGGCAGGTGTTGTTGAATTCCTTTTAGAAATTGAGAGAGAATGAACTGTGCATTGTCGTGACCTCTGTATTCACGACAACTGTGCATTGTCGTGACCTCCCACCGACCCCTGTATTCATTCATGTTCACCCATCTTATCAGAGCTTGCTTCTTGGCTTGTAATCATCATGGCTGTCCTTCTCTTTCTCATTTGTAAATCTCACTTTGCTTATTTGCTTTGAAACCTATTTACTTTGAAACCATCCCTTGACTTCCAATCAAAGTATGGAAATGATGGCAAAGCTTGATTGGATGAACCACTCCAAGAAATAGAAGAGATAGTTGCACTAGAAGGGTGCATGCGTATGCTGTAATAATAGTATATGCATAAGCTTTCAAGTTTGGTCCTAACTTGAAATTGAATTCTGAAATTTTAATTGCAATTACGTAATCTTTAATGGGTTTAAACCCGAACTCCACAATTCATCCTTGTTTCGGTAAAATATTTTGCACGTTGAAATTCACTTATTAAGAAAAAAATTGAATCTACATACGAGAAGAAGTGTTAAAATATCAATTAAATGTTAAAACGAATTATGTTTAAAGTTGTGCTTGAAATCTCTTTGGTCGTTAGAAAACCCTACCGGCAATGTTGAACAATATTTTATTATAAAAATGGAAAACTATTTATTAGTTTTTGAGTTTGTAATTGTATCAAATTGATCTTTAGGGTATCAAAAGTATGAAACTGATACTTAAGGAAAGCTATTTTTCTAAAGTGATTTTATTGGCGGTTGTTTGAACCCTTTAAATGTAAACGTGAATTTACATCATAATAATGGTTGATCGACATATGACATGACTAATGACTCCGTTTATTTTAAAATTACAAATTTATTTTTACAATAAAAAAAATAATAATAAAACAAACCGCCCATCACCGCCGGATGATCAATAGCAAACCCTACAATGAGCTATTAAACCAATTCGTTAATATACAATTATGTTGTATGCTATCTCTCATTCAAAATCACTAGTTCAAAGTAGCATACCCATCTAGAAAATTCGTTAGATTATGCCATGCACCCACAAATACACCAATAGAGATTATATGGGTATAAAAAATTGTTGTGGCTTAAAACGATAAGGTTGGTCAAGTGATGAAATTTATATTCCAATAAAGTGATTAGCGAAGTCTTTTCAGCTTGGCTACGATATATATATATATATATACACAGATCGAGAGACAAATAAGTATAAATTTATTATACCCACTGTCACTTGGGGACTTATAATTACTCATATTAATGATTGCGCATGATGGTGCTGGCACAAATGAGAAACAATGGGTATTTATAATGATCACGAGCCACCGCCATTGACCGACCAGTGAGAGTTGGACTGCGGCAAAGCCACAAGAGCCACAGAATAGAAAGCTGGCAAGAGACAGAAGCCACAAGATTACGACTAAGGACAACCGACTTTTGCCGCCCAGATCTTATTTTCATGCATTTTGATGCGTCATGTGCGCTTTAATTTGGACTGCCCAACGGGCAAATTTGTTGTTATTATTATTTTCTTTTTAAAGTAAGGCTTTAGGCTTTTATAAATCAAATCATGATGAATCGGCTTGCTTAGTAATTACAATATTTTCCTTCTAAATTTGCTCTAAACATTGTTGAATTGATGCTTTCACTAATCGATGAGTTGCTTCATTCACCTCCTTTTAATGTGTCTTATATCTACATATCATGACTGAAAATTATTCAGCACTGTTTTTGTATCTTCAATTAGTTGTTCATACCAACTCCATGAGTGTCTTTCCTTTTGCAAAGCATTTACTATTTTTAATGCATCTTCTAGCTTCGACTAAGACACGTTGAAATTTTGAATCTTCTACTAAGTTTCACAACCTTCTATGATGCTAATGCTTCTTCCACCGTTGGATTTAATATGAAAGGCTTTGTGGAATACATAGATACCAACACATTCCCTTCATAGTCTCTTGTAATCATTCTTACACTCATCTTCAGTTTTGTTTTGTCAACCGCAACATCTCAGTTTACCTTTACCGCAACTACCGGGGGTATTGACCAGTGACCACCTTAGTTTTTCTACCAATCAATCGTGTACATCATGGTTCCTTAAGCAGCGTGAAGCCTTTCGAAATTCCTCCATTGATTCTTGTGAACTCCTTACTACTTGGAATGGATGAGTAAAATCACCTACAAATACTATCTACGGATTGTAGCCACCATCTCAAACTCTTCTTCACCTACTCTCTCTCCATTAGCCTTTCTAATATGCTTGGGAAATCATCTTCATCATTGGACGGACACCTCAAATAGTTGATCTTTTTGTCCAGTAGGACTTATGGCCAAAATGCATATGCTTGCAACTTCTTCCTCATTAAAAATGTCCTTGATTAAAGAAACATTCCACCAATTTATCTCTTCATTTATTAGCTCCTTTACACCTGCTTCTTTGTCAATAATTCTGAGTAATTCTAGATGGCCTACTTGTGTCCTACTAAGAATGATGTAGCTATTAAAATCACCATTGGGCTTGTGATTGATCATTATTGAATTTTGATCAAAGAGTAATTTTAATAGCCACATCATTTTTAGTAAGAAATAAGTAGGCATTCTAGAATTACTAAATAATCCTTACTAGTGATTACACCACATAAGATGTAGGAGCCAATGCCCATATATCTCCCTAAAATTTTAATAGAAAGCCCCGCCACCGCTCTTCATACTAATTCTGCTTTTGGAAGTCTTTAGATTCTAGAAAATTTTCTTGCAAATAATATTTTCTTTAAAAATTCGAGCCATCAAAGTGTTAGGATAGTAGTAGTACAATAGTATCACCATTGTTTTGTATTGAAACATTCCAAATCTCAAAATCTTAACCCACCCTGATACTTTTGAGTGTTTCATTCTAGATTAGCTCATCCATGCAACTTTGGCCTTAATTTTCTTTGTGCTCCTACCAAAATTTAAGCATCAAAGTATTTATCTACCATCATAAAATCTTAGGCATTTGAAAGATGCTCATATTGTATGTGGGGATTGCATGAATTAATGCTTTTAAGTAAGATTTCCTTTCCCGCTTGTAACATAAATTTCTTCTTCCAACGATTCAGCCTACTCCACAGAAGTAACCCCAAGTACTTCTCGATCATATATCTTTGTGTTGAACATTGCACACCTACAATGGAGAGAGTATGGTCCCTTACCTTGCTTCTTGTATTTCTGCCAAAATAAATTGATGGTTTCTCCTTATTGAGTTTTTATCCCAATACTCTTTCATATATGTTCAAATCTAGTGAAGAGTTTCTGTTCGACCAAAATGAAAATCTCGTTTGAACGAGATTAATTGCAAAGTGAGCTTCAATACTCTAATTTTTTTTAGAGCATCGATACTACATGGTGAGATTCAATACTATTTTGTGAGTGTTTTATGTTTTGGTCATTTAATTTGTTAATATTTTTGTTTTGAAAAAAAAAAAAAAAAAAAAATGGCTAATGGGGAAGTCAGGCTTAGATCCAACAAATTCTTTGAGCCACGCAGCCACGCTAGACCCAGGCTTCTCTTTGTGGCTGGGCCTTATTTATTTTTTCCACTGATCATTTTGAGCTGCATACAAGAACTTGATTTGTTTTGGTTTGGGCTGTAGACCAAATTCGGGCTGTAAGCTTTCTCTGGGCTTTGTTTTGAACCTCAATTTGTTTTGGCCTTTTTAATTGGAAGGCCTGCTAAATGTTAACAAGCTATTTATTTAAATTACAAGTTTACAAAAGAACAAAAAAAGTAGTTGGATCTTTTTGATGAAAAGACGGGCAAAAGGTGATTCCAATTGGATTTGGCTTCGATTTAGATTGGAATAAGACACGTCTCCCAATCAAATTAGGTCCAAATTGGACCCAAATCGAATTTATCTCAATCATGATTTTTTGTTTCCTAGTGCAGTCGATTCTTACCCCAAAAAAAGAGTTTTGTCATAATTTCACCTAATTCAAAAGAAAAAGTACTAGGAAGTCAAATAAATGAATTCAGAAATTTTTTAAAATTGATGTGACAGACCGTGAGTGGCAGACAAGAGATAGAGAATTGCATTTTTTTTTAATTAAAACTCTTATCATGTCAATTTTAAAAAATTTATGGATTCATTTGTTTGATTCTCTAACACTTCTCATTCAAAAGCATATAAGGAGACAAGCTGACCGAATTCTTCACATTCATTACTCACTTTTATGTTCGTGGTCAACATGTTTAGATGGATCTATCAAGTAAGTTAGGTAACGTTCTCAAAAAAATAAAAAAAAAATGTAAGTTTGGTAACCTACTACAAAGAAACACTTTAACGATTGATGTGGAAGGTACATGAATTTATCTCAATCATGATTTTTTTTTTTTTTTTCATTTTTGTGGTTAAGTAATTTAAGGAAGAGGGAGGAGATTTGTGTAAAACTTGGTAAATAGGTCTTCTAATTTATCAGTTAATAAAAAATAAATATAAATAATTCAATAAATATAAAGGCCTATGTGAGAATTTGATATATAGAAAGATGTTTGTGGTTGCCCAGGCCCAAGCTGGGTAAGGTCTGCCCAAAACTCAAGGTTCTAAGCCCAATCCCCTAAGTGCAGTTCGGGTTCATGGGCAACGGCTGGCCCATTTTTAACCAATAACAAGGACTCAAGCCCTCCACCCAGAGCTTTTCATCGCTCGTGTAGATTTTCCTAAATGGGGAACCTGCAATAGTTGTTGATTCTACGGGTTAGTGATGATTCTAAGGGTTAAAGTATGGATGGCAATATGTGTTCCGTGTTGGGTTGGGTTTTAGTCAATCTTAATTTAACTCATTTAATTAAATAGGTTAGACTCTTCAATCTTAACCCGATAATTTTATATTAAGTTTGTGTCAAGTTCTCGGTCATGTATAAAATTACTAGTTCTTATGTTGCATGTCGGATTCAAATTGTATCAAGGCATGAGTATAAAATTATATAAATCAACCCTAACTCAATCCATTTAATTATATAAATCAACCCCACAACTTTAACTGACTAATTTTGTGTTATGCTTGTAATCGTGTCAAAAATTAACAATCTTAGGTTAAAAGTATAACTAAATTAGCTTCCAATGATTTTTGGATCCACAGTTAGACCCTTAATAATTGGTATGAAAACAAAAACCATTATGAATTCGAGTAGTGGAAATAACAACTTATAAGGTGGTGAAAATTTAAGGGTTTAACCAAATTAGCATACAATATTCATAAGGCTTTTGAATAAGTAGTAGGCCCTAGATACAAACATCGAGGATTATAGCTCTTGATTGTAGAATCAAACATTCTTTTTCTTTTTCTTTTTCAAAGAAGATTTTTGGAGCTTACCTGTTCTCTCTACATATTAGTTTTTGCATCAGGAACCCATGCCAATTTATTTAGCCTTAAAAATGAAAAATTTGAACTTGTGTAGTAGTGCTTGTTTCTCTGTAATAGTGCCAACACCTGTTAAAAGGAAAGCATATTCAAGATTTTATGATCACCCATTCACCCATTCAGAACAAAGAGCAACTAATTAAGCAAATTCCCTGTTGACTTTGCTTGGAATCTCCTTTTTCATGCCCCGAAATTCATGTGGCTGTGTGTGTGTTTCTTGCTGTCTGCCACAATATGTCCAATCCATTCGTGTAATATTGGAGGAGGCAAATGATAGTGGGAAGACAATGAGAGATAGAGAAATTGGGGTTGGAAGGAAACACTTCAATTCTTTTAACTCGTTGTTCTTTTTGCTCTTTAGAATACAAAATTCTAGGAAGAAAGGGACAAAGAGAGAAAATATATGCCACCATTTGTTGTTAGCATATGTAAAGGCAGTTTTGCTTACTTCCTTTTTGTAAACTTGCACTCAAGGATGGGGTCCAAGGCCTCAAGTAATCGAATCTCACTAAGTAGAATTCAATTTCCCGCATTGAGTTTTCTTCTAAACCGATTTGAAAGAAAATCTTTCAACCTAATCTGTTAATCTAACGTATGTTTTTAGAGCGTGTAATTCTCACAACATTTTTAGTAGATTTTAACATATCATATGACACGTGTCTTTAATATATGTGATTTAAATAGAAATATGCATGGTTGGACCGTGCCAGCAGTGTGCGAGTGGAATATAATATTCTTAGTTGCTTACGGTTTTATTGAAAAGTTGAAAACATGAGAAAGGATATTTGATGTATTATATAGACACGTAAGTATGTGAAAAGATCGACACACAAAATAGCAATATCTCTCTTGGTTTGATTTTGAGGGTGCATAGTTGTATCTAGACTTTGGATATTGTGGACATCGCTCTTGTAGCGTGTTCCACTACCGACAAAAAAAATCGCTAGCTGCTAATTAAAGAGTTGACTACGTAGAATAACTTCAGCCGTTGATGCAAAAAAGATACCGAATTTATGTTTCCGCTCTATTATACGGCTAACATTAGGAAATTAGGTAAATGATGAGCATCCAAGGCTAAAATTTTCCCTTCACACAAAGTCAGCAAATTTGGACAGAGTAGGTAGGGCATAATGCATTCACAAACTAACAAAGGATAAGTCTGAAATGAGTGAAAAGCCAGGCTAAATGGAAAAGCAAAGAGAAAGAAGTTGCACGTGTAAAGGGAGAAGCAAAGTGTACTCCTTTTCTATCTTTCTTTCTCATCAACTCATGAAATTTCTACAACTTTCATCCCTGCTGCATAAAGGGTCCCTAGAAGTAAAAGTATGGATTCCTTATTTCCTTAGGAGACTTAGAAAAGACTAGAGAAAGAAAGAAATGCCCCTTTAAAGCTTTCATCTATAGATTATTAGTATATGTGGCTCGAAGCTGTCCTCTACTACTATCTTTATATTTCACGTGTGGAGACATTCTCAGTGCTTCTTAGTATTGCCAAAAAACTTTCTAGGAGAGATCTAATCATGTCAAAGGGTATCTCCAAGTCAAAAAGATCCCCACAAATTCGATGGTTCTTATCTTCTCAAGGGACAAATCATTTCCATTACTTTCATCTTAATCGGACATGAAATGTTAGGAACCGAAAGAGAAGAAATAAACTAAACAAACAAAAAGAAACTCCGGAATTACACTTTTCACTCAAATTAGAGTTACGTGCACGGAGTTGCTCCAATTTTTCACTATTACGAAGATGCTAATACAAAGGAGTTTACAACATGATGAATATATACGTTACCATGTTCAACTATTACTAGGTTACAATCCCCAAGGTTAAATATCGAAACCACCTTCTCAATAAAATTTTGGGTCGGGGTTCCGTATAGAGATCAAGCTTAACATAACATATTATTCAAGTGAGACTTGTTTTTAATGAGACAAATATTGAGCCAAATAGACTTTTACTCCTCTGCTCTTTTTGGGCGAGAGAGATCAATTATAGTATTGGGTTACTTACCAAAAACCAAAAAAATGATAAATAGGTTGAGTTTTGAGGCGTATATAGTTTGCTTTTAAGAAATTTTTGCCGTGCTCAATTTGTTTATGTTAGAACAATTAACCACATGTTGAGGAAAGTTAATTTAGCACAAAAGTTTGTCAAAGCGGACCAGTAGAGGATAACTCCGATGTTTAAGTCAATTTAATTGAGGAGAACAATCTAATAAAGTGAAAGATAACATTTAAGAGATTAATGAGACAAAAGTCCACTTTTTACCTGGTGCTCACTGCCTTTTATAGCCAATCTATGGTAACTACTAGCCATGTCACACGCTTTTATTGAAAGCTTTCTTGTTGGTGCATTTTTTTAAGTCCCGTGACTCTTGCAAACAGTCACCTCATGCTGAGATCACGAGGACCATTGCTGACATGCTAAAAGAGAAGATTCGGCATGAAGTTTTGTGGTTGTACTCGAGTCGATTGGTCAATGGATCGAACATCGGGCCATGAGGCCCAGCAATGTAGAATTATTCGAAACTTGAGCATATTTGAAAGTCTAGCTAGCCCTCCCTCCTCATTTGTCAAAAGTCGAAATGGCACATCAATCATTTATGTCTAAACATATATGTGGATCCAGTATGAACATCACATAACAAAAAAATATATCCTCCCAAAGGGATTATTTCTGTGAATGACATAAGGCATGTCTCAGCAATGGGCTTTGGAATTTGACAGCTCTGCTCAACTCCCCTTGTCAAAGGTGAGCACAGCGTCACGTGGAGGGATCCCAAGTGTGTGAAACGTGGCACCGCATCAGGGGGTGGGGGAGGGGTTGGAGAGTGGGAGCGTAGGGGGGTGCATGTGTGAAGAGGATGGTTTTGTTGGGCAGCTGTCTTCTGTCATAGGAAGTAAGCACGTGACGGGCACGAGGGTCCCCCCCGAATGTCTGTCTTTGATTCCTCCAAGTTATTAAATGTAAACCTCTCTCAGCCTCTTTCAATACCTCCTATTATTATCAGTCGGTCATGGAGGACATTAATTCTTGACAAGCTTCATACTTATAGCCTTTCAAATTTACATTAAATTGCACAAAACAGCAATGTGGCTCTTGTCTTTCACTTGGGTAAGCATGTTGGCAATGGGTCCGGGATCCGGTGAGGATGGGCTATCGCATAACAGCTAAGATCAAACGTCATACTGAGAAAAAGGGGATAAAAATCTTCTTTCATTTTATTGTTAAGAATAGATTGTACAGATCTAATAATGTACATTGATTCAATATGACTTGATGGTAGTCTTTTTTCTTTTTTTTTTGACGGCACCACTCATTTGTTAGTATTTAATGACTTAACACTAGGCTCATTTTAATCCAGTCTATATATTGTTCTGTCCTTGACTCGACTACAAAACCGTAATTTATTCAATTTTATACTCGACTGCTTCTGATACCAAATTATATAAACTTTGAGTACAATTCACATCTGAAAACCTTAAGTAGAATTCACCATTGAAAATCAGTTTAAATACAATTAGTTAAAATTGCATTTAAACCATTTAGTACACTTAAAATCATCTCATATATAAAATTTAAAATGAGGTAGCATCATCATATACACTATTAAATACAACAAAATAAGATCGCAACCATAAAATCAATCATTTCAATTACAATTTCAATTCAAGATCTTATTCCGAGAAAAAAGCTAGTCAAGTTGTGAGGATGGTGAGCAATAACTTCACAATGGTCCTTATCTTCCATATATGGGACCATATCTAGAGGAAAACCAAGGTATATATTGTACCTCCATAAAATATTGGGTCCCAACCATTTCCATTTATCCTTACCATTCATCAATTGGACCACGATTGACAATGGCCTTCCCTTTTTGACCATAGAAAAATAAAAAATAAAAAAATAAAAAATAAAAAATCCACCAATCCGTCTCCCCTAGAATAATTATAGATTTGTACAATGTAGTGGACCTTTAACAACCAAAAGCCCTATTTATGAAAGGAAAAATGAAGGGGTTCTCATGGCCACAAAAACCCAAAAAAAAATTCAAACCCCGCTAGGATTGAAGGGGGAAGATATTGTACAAGGAAGAAGCATTGAAAAGATTGATGGGAAATGAAATCTGGGGATTATCCCATTAAGCCTGGAGAGTTGTCAAGAGCACCTCGCCACCAATGGTTGTTTCATCAATGGACAACGATGTGCACTGAATTCTGCCCTCAGCGGACAGCTGAGAGACAGACCCCATTGCCCTCGCAACTTGCGAGGAGAAAGTGGATGAGGGTAAGCACCAGTGCACCACCTCTTGAAAGGAGCCGGTTTTATTATTGCATAATTCATGTAGGGACTATGTGTTCCCATGGTGCCTAGCTAATGTTAATGTATGACCTTCCCTATTATATTGCATGAATTTAGCATGTCATGTGGGACGAATTTCATGTCATTTGTATTTTTTTGTGCCTTTTTTTTCTTTTTCTTTTTCTTTTTCATTGCATATAATGATATCCCAATTTTAGGTTCTTTCCGAATTTCAGGTAAACTTCTAATTTTATACCACCTTGCTAAGAGTGGAAAAATGATTGAATTGCTACAACTTTTACTATTATCAATCCCTTATTAACTCGCATGGCACTTCATATCTTATAAAAATAAGTGTCATATGAATTGTTACGTGACAGTTCTTTCCTATCTAAAATTTAATTGGTGCCTAGTGATGGAAACCAAAACTTTTTATGGCATTCGAAATCGCATTCTGTAAGACATGTTCTAAGAGTCGTTCACATGAGTAGAGCGATACTATTGCACCTGAACACGGACCTTTTTTGTATGTGATGTGAGCCTCATTTTCTTTTAAAATTCTTCATTCTATTACGTCTAAGGCCGGTATCACAATGCATAGTTTTCATAAAAATTGATAACTTCCTTTGAGCAAGTTTCCAAGTTTGTCTACATTTATGTTCTTGTATTAGTTTCTAGTTTCATCTAATAACCCTAAGCTTTATTGGATTATCCTCTAAACATACGTTACTTTTCTATTTCTAGGTAGTTCATTCGAACAGAATATCGAACGAACTACTGAACAAGGTATTCTACCTCCTGTAGTCCGGACGTGATGACTAATTAGTTAAAACATGTTCTCCACGTTCACCCTAGATTTGTTCACACGACACCCTTCTCTTGTGCGAACGGAAAATAAGGTATGCTAGTTCAGCATCGACCTTTTATGCTGAGATCGAACAGCCTAGTGGAGCCCATTCGCTGACGTGCCGAAAGGAGCTTGGGCCCTCTTTTGGTCTCGTGTTGAATGTAGGCCTGCATTCTTTGAACTCAAAAAAGAATTAACTCTCAACAAAGTTGTAACACTCCTATCCGTACTAATAATATGTGCATACAAACAAAAATAATTCAGGCCGATCGAGGACCAAATTGTGGCACACACCAGGGTACCAATTGGGGCTCAAAACAAATATAATCTGCATGTTAGAGAAGAACATGGCCACATGGGTTACAAGGTGGCCTATCCATCTGTTAAAGATTTAAGCAGCTCATCGAAAAAATACAACTATCACTCTTTGACTGAGATAAGGTAGATGGGATCGATGGATTATGTAACGAATAGAATTAATGCTCAATAATCTTATGAATGCCAACTCAAAAATCGAGAATTTTCTGCAGAACACGATGCATAGCCTGCAATCCTTATATTAATTAAACACGTCATTTTACTGCCATTATTATTAATTAAAGCAGCAAATCTGGGTTGACTAGCTCGTCATATATATATATGCAGATCAGCAAAGATCAGAACTCTGATCACTTTAAAATATCTTAACTTCCTTGTGTGTTTTTTAATGGTTTAAACGGTTTTCTGTTATTATTGCAGGTTCGATTATGATTTTGGTCTCTCAGATCACTAAGCATGTGACACTAAATATTTCTTGATTCCCTAGCTATGGCAGTCACCCTCTCAATAAAATAGGAGGAAAAAGATTGCAATATAAAAATTTTAGTGGGAGATATATATATATATAGGCTCTCAATTTATAAATTTAAAATCAGTTAAGCATTAAAATATCGTATACACCACTTTTTTACAAATCTTATAGAAAAATATTTGGGGTGCTACATGCTACAGCTTTTTTTACTGCAATCTCATTTCAAACTTACATGGTAGTTTATATTTTTTTGAAAATGAGTATTGTTACGGGGCAATTAAAGCGTTAATAATGGATATAATAAGTATCATGTGAACTATCGTGTCCATTTGTAAACATGATAATCGTTATATAGTTTGTAAGAAATTTGTAGCGAAATGTGTAATAACCCTAGGAGCTTTTAAATTTTTATGACGTGGTAACTCTATTTTATCATTAATTTATAAAACAGAAATACAAATAGTAGAAAGTGTGGGACACAAATTTGTTTAAGTTTTATGAATGAAATATTTATAAAAACTTTGACTAGAAAAAGTAGACAGCCATGGTTTCAGAGCAAGAAACACCGAACAACTCGAAAACCATGGATTTTCTATCAAATGAAGTACTTAGATGAACAAGCTAGGAACACTAATAGGAAGCTTGCCGAGAAGTGGCACTGTGGGAACTGGGAGTCTGGGAACCTCTTTTTCGGCGTGCAACGAGGGCAAACTTGCCCAACTTTTCCTCATCACTTTCATAGCCTCTCAATAAACCAAAAAGTGAAAAAAAATAAATAAATAAAATAAAATAAAATAAAATTATCTTCTCATTTTTAATTATGAAAAAAAGTGTACACCAATTTGCAATAATAAACTCTCTAGAGTTTTAAATATTTAAAAAATATATATATCTCTAGAGTTTAAAAAATGATTTAAGATTCTCTAGAGTTTAAAAAATAACATCTTTTCATCCCAAATCCTTATTTGAATATTTAACATAAGCAATTATGAAACCATGTCCAAATCCTTAGAACTGGTTCTCTTCTAGCCAGAAAAACCCTTCCTGATGTACTTGACATATTTAACGTATCTTTAGACTGCCACGTCAATCCTAAGGTAATTCAATATAAAACTTTATTCTCAACCCATGTAATAATAATAATAATAATAATAATAATAATAATAATAATAGACTAATTTTACTCTTTTTTTTCTTTTCTTCTTCTTTTAATTATAATAATGAAGTGGGTATTGGGCTGGTGCCATGCCAGAGTCTCCTGGACCATCGCCACATGCCTTGTAGGCATAAAGCGAGGCAACTGACATTTCTCCTAATCCTACGCCTGATTATTACCCACTTTTCCAAAAATTTCATGTCGGTAAACTGTAATTGTTGGGCATCTATCCGAGACCAACTAATTAACTACTGTGTCAGAACAAAAAAAGTCAGCTTTTTCCATGCACGTTACCATTTTGCATTCTGGATATTTGCGGTTCAAGTTTACAACACGTGATTACTTTGATCTCCGATTATTAAGAAAGAAATGCTTGTTTAGTTGTTTACAAGGAAAGTGATTCTTTAAAGATAAAGAAAATAATGGTTTTAAGAAATGCTATACATTCTCATACTCTCAAATGCATATTTTCTATGATGATTGAATCAAAATTTTAACTGTTTCGTCAAAAAATATGCATTTAAAAGTGTTAAAGTAAAAATATGTTTAACATTTTTCGCTAGTTTTTGTATTAACTCTTTTGTCGATAATGAAAATTCAATTCAAAATCTCCTTGCATCCTCTTAGAAATATTTAGGACTGGTAATTTAACCTGTGACATGCAAATTCAACACGTAAAATTCGGATTAGGGTTGGGCTTAAACGGGTTCGAGTTGTAAATAGGTCACCCGTTTACGACACATTTAGTAAACGTGTCGTGTCGTGTCGCCCGCCGGGTTCGCGGGTTGACACGTTTGACCCGTATATATATATATTTTTTATTAAACGTCTAAACCTAAAAACTCAACCCTATTCTGCCTCCCTTGTTTAGGAAGCAGAGGAAAGACTTGATTAGACAAAAAACAAAAAACCATTTTGGTATGACTATCCACGGTTAAAAACTATAATGAGTTTACATTCGGGTCGGTTCGGGCTAGGCCGGTTTATAAACAGGTAACACGACACGATTATGACCCGTTTATATAAATGGGTTCGTGCTGTGTTACCCATTTATAGACCGTGTCGTGTTTGGGTTGGGCTTAAACGTGTCGGGTCATAATGGGGTTGGACACAAACCCAGCACGCGAACACGTTTTGCCAACCCTATAAATATCCTATTAGGTTACCTCTAAAATAGCTAAATTCGCGTATCTGGACAGACGGGCTAAGTTAAAGAAATTTTCTCAAATTCGATCTATAAAAATGACATGTGTTCGTCAAACATATAAAAAAACACAGTGTTTTTTAAAAGCAATGACAGAGTTAGAATAAAATCAACATATGTTCATGAATTTTTTATGTTTATAATAAGATGGATTACTTGAGAAAAAAGAGAATTTACGTTCAAATGTTGCATTTTCCTTTTGGAAATACAATTCCCATTTCCCACAAGCAGCTACGCACATTGTTTTTCCAAACCCTGAGGCATGAATCATGAATTAAGTCGTACATGCAGAAGAGGCCCACAGACTCAATGCCACATCGACTTTGGGGGTGTTTGGGTTAAAGTCGGATTCCAATAAGGGAAATTGAATCAGATTTTATTCCTGACGGGAATAATTAAAGTAAAACTCTGATAGAAGGTCCCCCAGCTTAAGAGTCTCTGCATTTCATCGATATAGGCATAATCTAGCATAGGTTAGAATCTTCTCTTCAATTTTCTTCTGAAATTTCGTTATTAGGATATTCTGCTTCAAATTAACATAAGCTTGAACAAATATGATTAGAAGGGACATGAATTTCGGAAGAAAATTAACGGTTAGCAAAAATGTTGTATAGATGGGCATGATGGTACTTTCTACCAATTACTTGGTGAAAATGGTATTAGGTAGATTTAAAGTCAAACATTACTTTGAATAAATTTATCTTTAAAATATATATATATATTTTACTTTCCCTATTATCTATTTTGTAAGTATGCATTTAAACTTTTTAAAAAGTGACATCGATGCCACATGCTACTATTGTATGTCAAATTTGACATTTTTCCTCACAGAATAACTTTGAAGTTATTAATAAATATAAATAAAAATATTCATTTGCAACGAAAATTACGGGGGCTAATATGAAAAGGGCTACCATTTTTGTGTTTTTAGGTTATTTTTTTTTAAAAAAAAAACAAAATATTTAAATGGCTATTTTTAATAACTTTTAAGGGTATTTTGAAGAGAAAAATGCAAGTGTTTATTTTGACATGCAATTGTAGTATGGAAGGCCCTATGTCACTTTTAAAAGTTTGGAAGTATAAGTGCAAAATAAGTGATAGTTGAAGAAGCTAAAGTGTATTCCAACAAAAATTAAAAAAAAAATAAACTCCATGAACTCTATGATAGTTCAAAATAGATGATAGTTTAGGGACAACTAACGTCAACGGAGAGAAAGAAATAAATATACTAATGTCATCTGAGAGGAAGAAACTATAAATCTAAGGCTGAAGCTAAATAGCACGCTGGCATGCCACGCATGCCAGCAAATTTTTTTTTTTAATATTTTAATTAACAAAAAATTAGCTGGCGTGCGTGGCACGCCAGCGTGCTGTGTATCACATTCCTAAATCTAAACATGAAACGATTTCTATTGGGGGGGGAGGGGGAACAGGATTCTCTCCAGTCCATTATGGATTGGAGAATATCCAATTCATGGCTAAGATTTATTCTCAAAAATCATATAACCACAAATGAGACACATATTCTACAAATAAAAATAATAATAAAATATAATTTTAAATTACAAAAAGTTAAAAAACAAATTAATAAATAAAATATTTTTTTTTTTAAAAGAAGGGGTGGCCGGCCACCCCCTTCTCTTTTTTTTTTCTTAATTTTTTTAATTTAAAATAATATTTTATTATTATTTTTATTAGTGGGATATGTGTCACATTTGTGGCCATAGGATTTCTAAGAATAAATCCTAGCCATGAACTTGAACTCCAATCTATTATAAACTGGAAAGAATCCTGTTCCCGGGAGGTATCCTTAAGGGGGGCGAATAGAGAGATATTTAACAATCACATGGTATCCTTCGGCCATGGACATCGTAGGAGTAGCGTATGGAGAATGGAGAAATAAGGTAATTAACTCAAAGTGTTACTTGTAGTGTCTGAACACTATTTAACTTGTAATTAACTACAATTATTATCTTGAACACTAATTATCATAATAAAATATAGCAGAAACCGAAAAACAATGATCTGAGCAAAAAATTATTAAGTAACCTCAATATTTTATCATTTATCATCAAATATAAACACAAGGTTTCTAAGAAACTACAATTTATAATAAACATATTGTCTAAACTATGCTATACAAACATGCATACATAAGCTTTTTGCTTAGCATTTTCCGCCTTATGAATCGCTCAAGTCTACCTCCACGAAAACCTATTAAACTGCAAAATACCGAAATATTTTACAGACGAAAAAGTATTTTCGTGAGTCCACGACTTTGACATGTAGTGGGCGTTATTTCAAGAAAATAACATGTGACTTTAATAATTGGGAATATCATGGGTTTTGCAAAATTGGTTAGTGTTGCCTTTGTTAATACGTTAGTATCAAATATTGCTTTGGATTTGAAATCACATTGTGCTATGAGAGGTTGGCATGCAGACACAAGCAAAGGGCATAAAATTAAGTTGAAGGAAATTGAAAATCCAGGGATGAGGACAAAGTCAACTGCTATCATGAATTTTCTCGAACTTCTCAGTTGGTATAATCAATAAATTATAAACAAATGGTCGCTTCGAATTGTGAAAATCAGGCTGTCTGGATTTTGGCACGGAAATGGCATGTATGAAGGTCACGAAAGCGGTGGCAGCGCCTCCGTATGTGGTTTCCAAACTAAGCAACACTCTGTCCTTGTGTCAGTTTCTTGTCTTTTAATTCATTTTCTTTACTGCATTGGTTAGAATTTCGGCAGAGCTTCGTGGCCCATTATTTTTTGTTTTTTTGTTCAACTTGTTTTCTATTTTAAGGTCATATTGTAGGATAGATTTTCAACAATTTTCCTCTCGTAGAACCCCACATGTTTGAAGTAGGTTTAGGCAGTCTGTCGACCTATTTGAACGGGTTACTCTCATAGATAGAGGCTTTTTTATATTTATTGTTTGAATTATTAGATACTAGAAATTTAAATCTTATACCGTAAGTTTTGGATTAAGACCGTGTGTAACACCTTAACCTGTACAATAACTCCAATATGAATAGTTTATTTCAAATGAACAATTTAGATTGTATCACGTCATGCTAAAATTCTTTTGAAGTCATATTATATATTTTGGAATGAGATAGCGTGCAATATATTTAATATAGATATTTCATTTTAAATGAACGGTTTAAATTCTGTCACGTCATACTTGTGATACTTGAGAAAGTTAGTCTCACATTAAAAAATCAATTACCCACATCAAGTAGGTGGATTATAAAAATACTTATGAGTATTAAGTCACACATTAATTTCTCACCAGATGAACATGAACTTTATAAGTGATTTTAGATAACTCTAAGAGCATGTTTAGGGTTTTGTTTGAAAAATAAAGCTTTTAAGTCAAAAATCGCTTTTTGGCAAAATCAAAAGTGCGTTTTGGTAATTTTTGAGGCTTTGAACCCTTAAAAACATTTTCTATTTTTTTTTTTACCAAACGGGTACTTTTTTCTTCAAATGGGCTTTTTGAGTGTTAAACGCACTTTTAGGCCCCTCAAACACATATCCAAATAAGCCCTAAGTCTAACTTAACTAATTTTTTTTTGAAAGTGATTGTGCAAATTTTTTTTTTCCTGCTGCTATACTAGCTACTAGGAGTATAGTGACTGGATAACAATTATTAAGAAATTAGGGACATAAAAACTGCATAAAGGCAAATGATATTGCATGGGACACCAATGGTGTCCTTGATAGTATATTTTTTGTTTGGTAGTCATGATTACAACGTAATTAGTGGTACTCAATAAGACATGAAACTTGGTATTTATTTTATTTATATGATAAGTCACGCACTCTCCTAATTAGCCCTACAAACCAGACACCCCCCCTAGCCCACTAGATGTTTTGATGAACCCCTTGTATATTATAAACAGGATAAGAGTGCTGATGTCTTGCTGATATTTAATTACATCAACAAACCCTTTAACACTAGTTACTTGGTGGGAAGACTTGGGAGAGAAATTATGTCATAGGGTTCTTCCTACCCCCACCAATCAAAAGAGATTCTAAAGAAGAGTGAAAAAGGAAAAGGAAACAAAAGGGGAGCTATAAAGAAGAATAAGCCTCCCTCAACACTTTCACTTTATTTTATTTTATTTTTTTTAATTTTTTTTTCTTGCTTATCCAAACCATCATACGACAATTTGTTCTAATACACATAAGGAAGGAACTTTTTGGGGATCTGGAAACCCACAAGCTTCAACTTTTAGTTCCACTTACTTGTGTTTTTCTTTCTAATCACCTTCTTATTTGTTTCCTTATAAATAAATGGCGGGGGATTGTATTTGCATGATTTCATAGCTTATGGGGTTGATTGGTACAGAACAAAAGCACATCCCCTTGCCGGCCGAATTGTCATGCTGATGAATGCACTTTGAGGAGAAAAAGGAATATGGGATTTTCCAAGATGTGTGAGATGGTACCTTTCAGCTGGGCATTCACATGGTAGCTATGAGGAATTTGGGACCCACGTTGATGGGCTTAGTAATGACCTCTTGAAATTGTCCACTCTCGAGTGTGACATGAAAAATGTTATATACCATACTTTTATTTCATTGTTATTTTTAATGAACTTTTGAAATTGCCGACTTGAGTGTAACGAGAATTGCTAGAAAACATACATTTATTATCCTATTTTGTTAACGTAGCAGTGCAACTTAGCGCTTGAATTTATTTATTTTAACAAGTGTTGATTGATACTACTACATTAGTACGATGAGATAATAATGAGATAAAAATGTCACTTTTAGCATTACTCGTATGACATATAAAGTATAAGAGTAAGAGTAATGTTATTTTTCGTACCCATTTGTGACGCCTATTTCACACTAACCGACATGATTAACGTAGCAGTGCAACTTAGCGCTTGAATTTATTTATTTTAACAAGTGTTGATTGATACTACTACATCAGTATGGTGAGATAATGATGAGATAAAAATGTCACTTTTAGCATTACTCGTATGACATATAAAGTATAAGAGTAAGAGTAATGTTATTTTTCGTAACCATTTGTTACGCCTATTTCACACTGACCGACATGATGTGCTTTAAATTATTTTAATTTAGTAATTAAGTTTTTATTTAGTTTCAAATAGGTTATTGTGCTTGATTAATACTAAAAACTACATTTTTATCTAATGACTATTCACAACGCTAATGTGGCAGTTCCAGCCAATCACTATACTCATTCTTGGCTTATTTATTTAATCAATTAATGTCATTAGCTTTCAGTTGACACGTCATTGATAACTGTACATTCTACGTGGCACAATTACTTTGAAGTATAAATATACCCTTAAAAGTTAAAAACAAAATAAAGGAAATTATTTGAATTAGAAAGCTCATTAAAAGTTTGCAAATAAAGGCCAACTTCCTTTTGTTATAGGCCTTAGGCTCCTAGCGAACACATACTATATATATATATATGCAGCCCATGAGCATAATCATATACATGAAAAGTGAGTAATACGAAATATGCAGTGTAGCCTTTTTTTTCGACAATTTTTGCTAAAGTAGGGCAAACCAAGATGATTATGAACACATGGAAATATACTCCTTTTCATTATAATAATAATAATAATAATAATTTTTTTTTTAAAAAAAAAAAAAAAACAACTATGAAGGTCCAAACCACAATTGTATTATTAACTACATTTTAAAATCATACGTTTTAAAACGGCTAAATTAAAAGGATACAAAGAATAGCCTCAAATTCAAGCACCATGTACCAATCCAAATTCAATCTTAAAGCAAACAAGAAGATCATAGAGAGGTTGTGCTCAAATCTAGGCATGTAGCCGTTTATAGCTTTAATGGTACAACTCCTCTGAGTATGGGGGATCTTTCTTTTTGATAATTTGGTACAAATAATATTTAGGAAACCCATGACTCATGAGGGGTCACAGTTCCTTTCAAGGGGTCCATACCAGTGGATTCGGATCTTTTGCGTGTACAATTTGGAGGATCACTTGCCTGCACAGTGCAGATTGTAGTCACCTGCTCCGGCCAACCTGAACCCACAGTTCCAGTTCAGATTTTTAACTATTTGCTTTTTTTGTCAATAATTCAAGTAATAAATATTGTTAAGTGAGTAATAAATCTCTCGTAATAAGTGAGTGAGTAATTAATTAAAAAAATAAAAGTAAAAATCCACGTCCCCATGCCAGCTCTGGTTTGTCCGAATTCGCTTTATCCGTGTGGTCATTTATCAGAAAAATTTGATTAAAGCGTAATATTCTTGCTAAGGTGCAAAATAAGCTTCGGATCGTTAACCCATGTCCACGCTTCGTAAACCAAGCCACCCCTTTTTATTCTTTTATTTATTTTTTCAATTAGTTTTTGGG
The DNA here is from genome assembly GCA_036287905.1 of Corylus americana. NCBI lineage: Eukaryota > Viridiplantae > Streptophyta > Magnoliopsida > Fagales > Betulaceae > Corylus > Corylus americana. Next base: position 19,349,043 of record CP125822.1, read on the forward strand.
TGGGCTAGGGCTAGGTGGCTAGGAGGCAAAGAGGCTTGAGGGATGTCTTGTGAAATCATAGGTGTGAAAATTGGAATTTACTATTGCCCATTTTTCTCCACTACTACTTGGACCGAAAAGTGACAGAAATTGGTAATTATCATAGATTTCATCTTTATCGTACTATTTTGACCATCAGAGACAATCGATGGCTCTTTAATGTGGACAAACGACTAAACAATTAAATACAATTAGTAGGAGAATTGGGGTTTCTATTTTAAACCTCGTGTTTTTGCATTCTAATCAATGCCGTTCAAGGGGTGCGTGTTAGAGAGATGGAGAGAGGAGAGAGAAGAAGCTAGAAGTAAATTCTTTGTGCCCTACAATGACAACATGATGTATAAGTGTGAAACATCAAACACAAATAAAATAAAAATATCAAAATTTTTGTTAAATTTATCCTCTCGATTCACGATTATTGAAAACCACCACTAGAAGTGTCAAAAATTACCGAAAAATTAGAACCGGAAAACCGTAGAGCTGGTTCCGATCCTAGTTTTTGGCACCAGTTTATAACCGGAAAACTGAAACCGGGTGTATATATATATTAAACTGATTAAAAAAAATATTCTTAAAAAACTTGTTACCGGACCGGATACAAATCGGAACCGGCTGGTAACCGGGACCCGGTTCCTAGTTCCGGTTGCCCAAAACCAAGAACTGGGGTACCTCAGTTCCGGTCCCTGGTTTTTGCCAAAAACCGAAATTGGGACCGAGTTGACAATCCTGCCACCACCCTTCATTCTTCCACATGCCGGATTAAGATCCCCTCCAATTACTTAAAATTTGAGAATCTCATGTTACGAACTCGCGGCCCTTCATTATAAATTCAATGGTTTATAAAATTTCAGCTGCTTTTGTATAATTGGTGCATTAAATTTTGACTTTAAGCTGGCTTTTGTTTTACCGATGTTTAAATGATTTTATATACCATTGGATTTAAAGTGATTTTATATACCATTGGATTTAAAATGAAGGGTCATGATTTCGTAATATGAGATTTTTCAATTTTAAGTAATTGGAGGAGACCTCAATCCCCGCACGCTAGCCCCCTTCCTCCATCGCAAACAACAATCCATGGTTAGGAGGAACGTTACACTTCCCAAAAAAGAATTTTAAAATTTACTTGTACACATTTTTTAAAATAATAAATTAAATAGAATCGTGACATATTATTTGAAGATAAATAATGCACATCCTAAATTTTGGAAATTTTTTTTTAAGAAGTATAGCATTTCTCCATGATTAGATGAGTAAGCTACACATATTTGAAGATAATAGCAGACAAATCTGGTGTTTTTCAGTGTATCATGTTTTGTATTTTATGCTGATATGTTATGAAGAACACACATAACTTGATTTGTGCAAAATCCATATAAAAGTTATTTTATTTTTGAATATATTCGACGGGTGTATTTTCAATGGGTGAAAAAAAAAAAAATTAAACAACCAAATTTTGATATATAAATTTAACAAAAAATGCTTGAGGCATTACAACAAATTATAGAGCACGGTCACATTAGTTTATTTGAAAATTATAATAAAAACTGCAATATTTCAAATGTTTTATTTTATTTTATTTTATTACGTTCTAATGGTAAAATTTGTACTTAAATTTCTAAATCAACAATAGAGACGAGGGATTTGGGAATGATTTATGAATGTCTATATAAGAATATAATTAATTATTGTAAACCGAATAATATTCCTTTCAACAAATGCAATGGTGCTATGACTAATCCTTGGCACCAAGCGTTGCAGCATGTTCCACATGGCGTTCCATAAAATTCCAAAGGTATGAGTGGATTTGCGAATGATTTAATAATAATAAATATAAGATAAGATAAGATATATGTATACATAAGAAGAGCATTATTGTAAACCGATAATTAATCTGCTGTAACTTATCCTCTTGTACCAAGCGTGGTTGCACCATGCCCTACATGGCCTTCCATAAAAGTCAAAGGGTATGAGTGGATGCCTCGATTCTCCTTTTCTCCACCATTCTTTTTACTCATGAAACACATTTTCCGTCAGAAACCTTTGTTCAGCATTCTCATCCGGCTAGGAGACAATTCTTTTGACGAATCCCATGAAAATGTTGGTGTTTTTTTTTTTAAAAAAATAAATAAAAAAATAAAAAATAATAGAAAAATATAATTGTTTAGCTAAAATAAAAAGAAAATTTGCTTAAATGAATGAGAATGCTCTAATCCTTTTACTTATGTATTATATATATATGTACAAGATTCGAGTGCTTTAGAAAATGCGGTTGATCCAAAAAGCATGGTCCTAAAGCACTGCGCAAAAGATCCACTAACTATTTCCATGATACTTTGCTAGCTTCCGTGGATCATGTTATGAGTTAAAATTATTATAAATTCCAAAATTTTATTGCGTTTATAAGGATAAATATTTTATTCAAATTGAATTAGAAGAAAATTTTCAAATAGAATTTATTAAATTGATATTTGTTTTTAAAACATATGTAGTTTTACATATTTTTTCTTAAACAAGTCAGAAGAATTTTCTCAAACAGCGGAAATCTTTGTTCTTGAAGGTGAGGAATAGAAAAAATAATAAGAAATGTCACGGTTCTTTCATGTATTCTCTAGTGTTCTTTCTTGTCCTACGTGAATATTGTTTTCTAAAAAATAAATAAAAATAAATAAAAACTTACCTCACCCGTCCCTCGTAAAAAAAACAAAAAACTATATTTACGTAAGATCAAGAGAACACTAGAACAACATCAGAAGAAACCGTAACATTCATAAACATAGAATAGTAAAGAGTAGTATTGATGCAAATGATGTAATTTCTCGTAATATCAACCAACTTCTAAATTAGTTCTTATTAAAAAAATAAATCTAAGAATTGATTAACACAATTACTTTAGCAAAATAAGATAATCATAGAAAAAAAATATATAATTTTTAGCCTAACTCATAAAATATATATATATATTTTTTTGTTAAGACATAAAATATATATTGATTGCTTTAAAAGAAGACGCATGCTAAATGAATAGTGCATAACTCTTCACATTTATCGTCTTAAAAATTGGATTTTTTTTTTTCTGAAAAGATGGGACGAGGGGACCCAAGTGAGAATGGAACAACCCGGGCTTTGATCCGCATGGAAAAGGGATTAGTGGTGTCAAAATCGATTCACTAATCATTACTTCTCCCACTAACCCTCACAGTAAAAACAATAATGATTTTTTTTTTCTTTCTAATTTATGGGTTTGAGTGTTTGACGAAATCTAAACGGCTCGCTTTGATTGGCTGGAACCACCTCATCAATCACCACACGTTCACTTTAATCAGTCAAAAAAATGCAAAAGAAGAAATTAACGAAACAGGAAAGAAAAAAAGGGGTAGTCTCTGGAGATTTTCGCTTAGCACGAAAATCGAAGTGCGGGTCGTGTCGGGCCAAGAAGCGGGTCAAGAAATTGAACCCTCACCCAGCTGACAAATCCCCGTTTGAAGGGGATGACGTGGGGGGTCTTGTAAGGAATATTAGTGACACTTTTTCTGTTTAACATACACTCTCTTCACCCCAATATATACCATGGTGGCCTGGTGGCTTGGTGAGTTGGTGGCTCCACCAACCCTCCTTTTTGGGGCCACTACCACCTCTTCATTAGTCATTACCTTCGGATTTCAGCTTCTCAACAATTCTTTTAGGGTTTGTAATGTTATTAGAAAAAAAAAAAAAAAAAAAAGCATCAAAGCTAAACCTCACCCTTAGACTATACGACATTTTAATGGTCCACTTTGATTATATGGAAAGTAATGACCTTACTAAGCATGTTTAGGGGAGTTATTGATCACACATGTCCTTCAGAATTTTATAGACTTAAATAACATAAAGTTAATGTATGAATAGCATAAATACTAATATATATATTTTTTCCCATTAGCATTAACATGCATTTTATATTTTAATGTTCTCAAAAGTATAAGTTGATAGAAAACAATAAATTTAATTTATTTGATTAATATATTAACACCATTAAATGAAGAGGAGAGACATTTTATAATCAAGATTTATTTTACTAATTTAACGGTGTGCATGTGTGCATGATTTCACTTGGTAAACTCTTTACCATAAAATGACTCTTCTCCATTTAACTTGAAAATGAAGAGTATCTAAGTTTCTTTACGTGTGTGTTCAAACTCAATTTTAATAAACGAGTCAAACACATATATAATTAAAATGAGAGGAAAATTAGGAAAATATAGTTTGTACTATAAACATGATATACTTATCCCACATGTGACATCCTATAAATTTTATAGATTTATAAAGCATCTTTGTATCTATTTAAGTGTTATTAATAATAATTATCTACTAAGTAATTAATTATAGATAGATTATTATTATATATATAATCTATAAAATTTATAGGATGTCATATCACAAATCTAAGTTTATAAAAAATAAAAAATTTAATTATTAAATTAATATTCTAATCTTCAATGTTAAATATTTTTTTTATTAGCAATTTGTTTGGAGGAAGTTTTCAACGTTATTTTGTGTAGTTTATTGATAGTTCGAAGAACCAAATTGCATTTTAATAGTGAACGATGAGAAAGAGAGAGGGAGACGTATAGTTCTCACACACACACACACACACACACACACACACATATATATATATATATATATATATATATATATATATACCTAAGGAAATTAAAAATAATCAAAAGAGGAGGAGAAAAGTTTGAATCATACGATAATGGGGGATTGATGGGTGGGCCCCGACAGCCGCTAATGGGCCACTCGAAGCCGTCCGATGAATGGGCATCTTTTTGTATCATGAACCGGCGAGCTGTGGGGCAAAGGGTTCAATTGTGCGCGTGTTTTCTTTAAAAGCGTGCGAATTCTTGGCGGGGTCACCATAATGGCTCGGCGGCTCTGAGCGAGCTATGTCGAGACGACACGTGTGCAGCTGCGCCGAACCAGAGTAAAGGAGCCGATAAAATCATAATGGGCCTCCATTTGATGCATTGGCTGCGCTGGGCGGCCCACGCAAATATGTAATCCAAGTGTATCTATCGTCGCAGACTGTCACCCCCACTCGCTCCGGACGATCGTGGTAGTAACTTCTAACAAAAGCTCGTTTGCGTAATCCACAGGGCTAATGAATTGGAGAGTGTGAACCACGCAATATTGTGTGAGAGGGGGCTTGGTGTCTCTGCATTGATTGGGGGACAGGGAGGAAGGTGATGGAACCTCGATGAATTAAAATCCAAATTGAAAAATGAATTCCTTGAGGGGAATAAAAGTGGGAAAATAAATTCCCGGAATTATTGACTGAGATTTGGATCTGAGCTCCAGCATTTATCAAAAGCATTTGTATAATTATGGGAAATGGATTCGTGGGAAACAGGTTCTGAGGTAGAAATTAAGAACCCTGCTACTAATTTATAATATGCTTCAAAGGTTAGAAGAATTCAATAAGAAAATAAAAATCATACTATCTAATGAAAGAAAATAAGTTCATAAATTTGAACCAGGGTGATTATGTGTTTAAAATACATATAAAAACTATATATATATTTTATAATTCTCACATGCATTTTTTATAAAAAAAATGTACCTAAAAATTACATTCATTTTAAACACATTGGTTTTCGACCGAATTGGGAAAAAAAATAAAAAAAAAATAATCTCCAAACCAATTTGAATAAAACTCTATGGTTTAAACACATTCTAAATTAATAATGGTAGAAACTATATTTTTATTTTATAATTATCCAACAATGCTACTATATTGCAATTTTAACCAATTCTTAAATCATTCATTGTTAAAAAATAAAAATAAAATCCAAAGATTAATTACGATTATATTTACATTATATGATAGTTGTAAAATAAAAATATGATATATAACATTACTCTAAATTAATAGAGAAATGATATATATAGAATAATGCTATATATATATATATATATATATATATATATATAGGGTCATGATTTTAAGAACGCCGACGTGCATGGCTGTTCATGCACGCCAAGCTTTTTTTTTTTTTTTTAATAATTAAAATAATAAAATATTATTATTTTATTATAATATTATTATTTCAGCCCGGCGTGATGTTTAACATCACCCATATATATAACCTCATTATCCCTCCATCTCACAACTTATGTGGCGGGGTTACCTCTAATATTTAGTGCATACAAACTTTTTATTTTTTTATTTTTATTAATTTGGGGATGAAGAGAGGGGAGATAACAAGGTGATGAGCATTACTACTCGTTATATGTATGTTAGCACAATGAAATAAGAAGAAAAATGTTACACACTCTATGATGTGGTATTAAAATTTACTATTAGATTCAATATCCAAAAATAATTTATTCAAAATTTAATGATAATTTTAGTACTAGGGATACATAAAAATAAGATAATTGTGTGTAAAGAAAAAAAAATGTCATATATTTAAAAAAAGTGTGATATATTTAAAAGCTTAAAAAAAGAACAACTAGCGTATAATCTTAGCCGTTGAAGCGGGTTTTGGGGGCTATAAAAGGCGAGGTCCATGGTGAAGTTAGGTCCTTACTGATGAGAACAACGTCCCACTCACTTTGATCTACAACTTCTCTGTCACTGAACGGAGACCCAAGAATCGAATAGGAATTTGGAATACAGGGAATTGGGAGGGGTTTCGTCTCTCTCATCCTTGCTCCAAGGCGAAGGGCTGCTTGTTAGCTTTTCTTTATTTAAAAGAGGGAGAGTGAGAGAGAGAGAGGGCGGGGGGAATTTCAAAGGCAAAGAAAAAGTAAAAGCATAGGATTATATATAGGGTATTAAATGTTCTGGTGTTGTTTATATATATTGGGTTGAATAGGAGCCAAAAGGGTCTTTTTCCTCAACATCTGCACAAACCTTTGAAGCGGGTGCAGAGATTTTTGCTGCTTTTTGAGGTCTCGCCGTCTTTGGGGATGCGGCACTGCCTTTTCTCTGTGCAAATTGGTGGCGCATTAAAGAAGGAGCTTTTACTCAGCTGAGTTTTTGTTTTTAAAGGAAACGGAAACTCTTGAAGCAGCAGATTTTTCCATTATTTCAACGCTGTTAATCAGGCACTCTGTCTCTGTGAGAAAGAAAGCTTGTAAATGCTCTGCCTCTCTCAACTGTACCAGTACCGCCACACCCAGCTCGTGCTTTATATCTAAAGCCACTTGTTTTTTGTCATTCGGAAAACAAGGAGGAGGTGACAATACTCTGTCATTTTGTTTGGAAGGCAGATCTGTGGTAGCTTCAATCTTTTAACGAAAGAGACATCTCGAACGAGGAAGTTGAAAGTGGTATTGAGTTTTTTTTTTCATTTTTTTTTTTTTTTTTTTTCAGTTATCTGCTTTGTGAAAAACATGTTAAATTATGCTCTCCTTTTGTTTCCAAACTTCCTTTGTGCTTTGTTTTTGTTTTGTTTTTTATTTTTTTGAAGTGCGGAAGGAATTTTCTGCTAGTTGGATCTGGGGTCTTATTGGCTTTCGTTTTCTGGGGTTGCGTTTGATTGTAGATTTTGTCTCATTTACTGTCTTATACATGTTTCAGATCTACCGGGATTTAGACGTTGCCTTTTGAGAAAAACGGAGACAATGTTGCCTCAGAAGCAAGCAGAGGAAGCAATCGTCTCCAACTTTAGCGAGACAGAGCATGAGGGCAAGGAGCAAGAGAAAGAGGAAGACCATTCCTTGTTTAGCGTCAAGACCTTTCTCTGGCATGGCGGCTCCGTCTGGGATGCCTGGTTCAGCTGCGCTTCCAATCAAGTAAACCCACTAATAATTTCCCTGCGTCAAAGAGAAACACTCTAATCTTTCTTCTAAACGAGTAACTTTTCTTTGTTTGTTTGTGTGTTTTCTGCAGGTAGCTCAAGTGCTTTTAACACTTCCCTACTCTTTCTCTCAACTGGGTATGCTTTCAGGGATCTTGCTTCAGATATTCTATGGAATTGTTGGGAGCTGGACGGCTTATCTGATTAGTGTACTCTACGTAGAGTACAGAAGCCGGAAGGAGAAAGAAAACGTCAGCTTCAAGAACCATGTCATACAGGTTCGTTTTGCTTCTCAGAAAACACCACCACCACTTATTCCTAATCAAAAATCCAAGCCGCTAGAAAAAAGGGAAAAAAAACAAAAAACAATCAGATAAAGATTACTGTAGCCAAAACCCTTCACTCTTTAACTGTTTTGGATTGCAGTGGTTTGAAGTGCTTGATGGTCTTCTGGGTCCGTACTGGAAAGCAGCGGGGCTTGCTTTCAACTGCACTTTCCTCCTATTCGGATCTGTCATACAGCTTATAGCTTGTGCAAGGTAATTAAAGTTCTTTCAATCAAAATTTCTCACTCAATTGGGGGAAATCTCATCTGGGTTTTGTTTGATATGAACTAATTTTTGTTGCGTACTGATGTGAGCAGTAACATATACTACATCAACGACAATCTGGACAAACGGACATGGACATATATCTTTGGTGCTTGCTGTGCTACAACAGTGTTCATACCTTCATTTCACAATTACCGTATTTGGTCTTTTCTAGGCCTTGGAATGACCACTTATACCGCCTGGTATATGGCTATAGCAGCTATTATTCACGGCCAGGTACTTAAAACCACTTCTTCTCATCTTTCCGCTATTGTTATTAGCTTGAAGGAAGCAGCATTAATTTCTGGGTTGTTATTGAGATTTCCTGACAATTGTGGGGTTGATTTGTTACTACAGGTGGATAATGTGCAACATTCGGCTCCAACAAAGCTAGTGCTTTATTTCACAGGAGCTACCAATATACTATACACGTTCGGTGGACATGCTGTGACTGTGTAAGCTTATCTTTTCCCCCCACCATATTATCCTCTTACTCTTCTTTCACTTGTTTCTACACGGCTTCTGTCTGCAGCTTTTGCCGGCCATCTAGGTGTTGCCGACCCACAGACAAAATCATGCATTCTACTTTTGTTTGCTCGGAAACAACATTACCCCCTCTCTCCTTTTATCTAGGAAATATGCACAGTAAAATGTCTTTTGCTCTATTTTAACTATTTGAATTATATTCTTTGTTTCGGCTAGATTCTGACCTTAACTTAGTCCCCTTGTCTTCATCTGTAGAATAATAACCCTCTCTCATGGGCTATATATATATTTCCCCCCCTTATACGCATGCCATGAACTAAAGCTTTTAGATTATTATCAGACGGTGGTTTTAAATGTTTTATTTTTTGAGTTATTTTAGGCAAAAACGCATTCGGGTTGCAGGTCACCTGTCTCGGGTAGTTGGGTCGGTATCTTAAGCTACCCGCTGCCCGAGGCAGGTAGGCTTGCAGTCCCCTCTGTTGAGCTTGGGGGGGCACTTTGGTAAAATGCTTGTTTACTTACAGCTGTTGCCAGTCTCTGTCATGGGCTTAGAAAGAGTTGTCTTTGGGATAAACGCTGATGATTAATGTTTAATTTGAAAACGAAAGTTTCATGTAGTAAAAGCAAAGTAAAAAGTGAAACTGAAACGTTATCTCACGATTTTTATCTGATCACCGAAATGTTTGGGTTAAAATTAATGTTACATTACAGGGAAATTATGCACGCCATGTGGAAGCCCCAGAAGTTCAAGTACATTTACCTAATGGCCACACTCTACGTTTTCACACTAACAATTCCCTCCGCCGTTTGCGTTTATTGGGCGTTTGGCGATGAGCTCCTCAACCATTCCAACGCCTTCTCTCTCCTCCCCAAAACTCGCTTCCGCGACGCCGCCGTTATCTTGATGCTCATCCACCAGGTATTTATTACCGGGCTATTAAATTGACATTTGCACGTATAATTTAGATTGTGTTTGAGGAATTTCATCGAATACATTTTGTGCTTTCTTGGAAGTCTTAACGTTGTGGTATATTTTATGGAATGTGTGCAGTTTATAACTTTTGGGTTCGCATGTACGCCGTTGTACTTTGTGTGGGAGAAGGTGATAGGGATGCATGACACGAGGAGCATATGTTTGAGGGCACTAGCAAGGCTGCCAGTGGTGATACCAATATGGTTCTTGGCAATAATCTTCCCCTTCTTCGGGCCTATAAACTCCGCAGTTGGGGCTCTTTTGGTCAGCTTCACCGTATACATTATCCCATCTTTAGCACATATGCTCACCTACAGAAAAGCCTCTGCCAGACAGGTAAAAAAAAAAAAAAAAAAAAAAGAAGGCCTTTTTTATGCATCCCCACTTGCCCGTGCTGCCCTTCTGGCATTGGCCCTTTTTCCATTTGGGCAAGCTGTATGCTTTCGTTATTTATTTTGGTGGGCAAGTTGTAATTATCTGGATCAATTGAGTGGGCACTCGGGTTTGATGGGCATTCCCTCCCACATTCCACAGCTGCAGTGCCCACTAAAAAGAGAGAAAGAGAGAGGGTGCTGCAAGTGTACAAAAGCATTTAAGTTCTGGATTTGGAAATATTACGAGAAGAATTGAGATAGGTGGCATGTCCCTTTCATTTAGTTATAGGCTCCTGCTGTGGAGTATCGTACTTTGTCTTAGATGAGCTGGCTGACTGGACTAAGTTGGTTTCAATAATTCAACACCATAATCTGTCAAGAAAGTCCCAACCAAATTCACTCATGTAGTTGGTATACCTGTTATAATTAGTGTGTTTGTACAATTTTCAACGGAGTTTGGCTCACTTTCAGTGATTTTTTTCACTGGGGGCAAGCTAGTGGGTGCTTCATGCTTGCTTGGTGTGGCATTTAAGTTGTGACATTAATTTGTTTACCGTTTTGCAGAATGCTGCGGAGAAACCTCCATTCTTTTTACCAAGCTGGACTGCTATGTATGTGTTCAATTCGTTTATTGTGGTGTGGGTTCTGGTGGTAGGGTTTGGGTTTGGTGGATGGGCAAGCGTGACCAACTTTGTGAGGCAAGTTAACACATTTGGGCTCTTTGCCAAGTGCTACCAGTGCAAGCCTCCAGCACCGCCTGCAGCGGCAGCCGCTCCGCAACACTGAGCTAACTCAGATCAAATTGGCTCTCCCGCCTGCCTGCCTGCCTGCCTGCCCTCCGGCCGACCGACGGACGTCACCTTTCCTTCTCTCTCCATATTTTGTAACATACATGGGGAAGTAGTAATATTTCCCCTACATGTGATGTGTGCTGGATTTTTCCTTTTTGAGTCTTTTTTTGTTCTTAAATTTAGTTGATAAAATAGTGTGTTGTGATGATTCCCTTTGCTATGAAGCAGACTAATTAAATCCGATATATATATGTTTAGATTTTCTTTTGATCTCTTTATTATAAGATTTTGTTGGTGGTGTTCTTCGCTGTTATGGCTTCCAATCTCATTATTACTACCATGTTTCAGAAGCATATCTTATAAATATATAAATATAAATGGTATGGGGCATGGGCTCTTTTGGTTTTTTAATTGCAACGTGGCTTGATCACAGTGGTTGTATATGGACATGTGTGAATGGCCCTTTTGACCAAAGATTCCATTTTGAAAGGGCCCGCGTGGCTTACGTGGAGCCGCCTCTCATATTAACATGGGTTGCACGTGGTGTTCATTTGTTTGTCACGTGCCACTCTTTTCTCCTTAATATTCTGCACCTAAAATCACATGTAGACATATGCATGAACGTTGAACACCTTCTCCTAGGTTTATCTTCTTGTTCCACTACTGTTCATTGAACCTATATACTACTCAGCCTTGTGTGTGAACATGGATCCAAGACCTGAGGCTACTAATTAACTTGTTAATACTTCTACTTCCTTTTTTAATTAATTTTTCATTGTACCCTTTCCTCGTATTAAGGGCTAGTCTTTCTATAAAGAAAATGTCCTTCCGTGTCTCCATTGAAAGCAGAATCAAGATCATATCTGTTTAAAATTGATTCTTGTATATTGTTATGTCATTGAAAAATTTTAAATGATACATATACCGTTAAATATTACAAAACAAACTATCCAACTGGTAAATAAATGAACATTCATTTGATGGGGTTTGTTTGAAAATGCGTTTTAGGTTAATGTTTTGCTTTTTGAAACACACCTAAGCAAAACACATCTAAGTTTGCTAACATTTCTCCATATCTTTATCAGAAAATGCTTTTTTTGTTTTTTGTTTTTTCTCTTCTGGTTATTAGTATTTTCCATAGCTTTCTAGAAGATAACGGCAGCGAAAATTATTGTGGAAGAGAGAGAATGTAGGGAGGCTTGTTTTTCTCATTGGGTTAGGTGTTGCAGGTTTAGAGAGTACTAAAAAACAGAAGAACAGTAAAATTGCCGTGAAAACGCATTGTCAAACAACCCTCTTTTTCAAGGCACCGAGATTTTTTATTTTTTATTTTTTCTAATTTAGGCACTGAGATTTGAAAGTGAAGAGAAACAGTGTTTGGAGTAAGACACGCCAGAAAAATGGATCCAGGTGGGTGTAAATCTTGATTCGTATCTTCTTCCTGTTGATCTCTTTGAAGTCAAAATGCTCATTGAAAAAATCGAAACAATCTTAAATATGTTTGAATAAGAACTTGCGTGTATCACGATAGACGTTAGAATCATGAAGGGAATTAATTGGGCTGTAAGAGTAGTCTTTGAGTTGGTAGGATCACCGTAAAGGTTTTGTTTTGTTTACATTTAATGGTATATATAATATTGTATATATAATAGAGAAATGCTATAATGCAATAAAATGATCATTTTTGGCCCATAAAGTGTTAGGTGGCAAGAGATCATAGGCTCCATTTATAATTGTTGTGGCCCCACCCACTGATAAGCCTATGACCTCTTACCACATAGGACTTATATGGGCAAAAAATGGTTATTTTATTGCACTATAGCATATCTCTATATAATATTAAATTATTTAAAATTTTATAGACTATTAAATCTGTAAAATTTAGTTAGAACCATTTTATAGATTCTCTCATATCAGTTGATTGGTATTGATGAGGGAAAACTGGGTCATAGAAGTAGTCTTAATTATAGTATTGAGCTGTCTCTAAGAGGTAGTTCAATCGACTGTGACCACGTCTAATGAAACGGAGGTCACTAGTTCGTGGAATTCATGTGGACAAATACTAGTTTTCAAGTTTTTTTTTTCTTTCAAAAATTTGATTTATAAATGATGTGTCACAATCTCACGTAATCTATTGTTTTAAATAGAAGCGTAAGGTGATGAAATAGTAACAAAACTAAATTTTTGAGAAGAAAAATTTGAATTTCTCATTCATGTGAATGAGGCCATTCAGTTTTGTTCAATTGGTGTATTGAAAACATGTTAAATTGGCATAAGACCTTTTTCTTTTACAACAATAATATGGAGCAGAATTGACATAAGAATGGGAGCTTCATATTATATTTATGCCCACAAAACTATGGGCCTCGTGTATGTGTCTGATGCATCTTTTTGCTTACGTTCCTGGAATATGGCCTGCCTTCCGGGCTCAACTAGGTTCTTTTTTGGGCTGGGCCTACTTAATTGGCACATACATAGATCCACGACTAAGGTGGGCCCTCATCTCCGTCATCCGAAAATTTGAGTGTGGCCCACCCGTTCTATGTCCCATTGTCTTTTTTTTTTTTTTTTTTTAAGTGCTGTTAAGGTTATTACAGTTTTTATTACAATTTTCTTAAAAACTGACGTGATAATTCACACTTATTTAAGCTACTGAAAAATTAAATTTACTTGCCAGTTTTTTTCTTCACCCGAATGATACTAAAAACTGTAGTAATTCTTTTTTTTTTTTTTTTTTTTTGCCTGTAAAGAGAATGTAGAGATGATAAACTATATGTGAGTTGATTTCTTGTATTCATTGGAGTAAGGATATTGATTTTATCCTCCCGAACATAGTTGAAATAGGATTCTAACAAAAGGCTAGAGGTAGAAGCTGAGTAATTCATGTGTCTCTGTAAAAATAAGGTAGTTTTTAAAATAATAATAGTGATGAATCACAAGTCTAATAATAATTTTAAAAATCATATTATTTTTAAAAGAACATAAAAGAAAAATTTCTATCATTATTGGTACGAATGAGCCACAATGATCCAATAGTCAAGAAAAATCATCCTCAGAAGTGCATACTTTAGAACCTACAAACAAATTTTCTCACTCCCACTTCAAGAGCTGGAAATAAACAAATTAATCAGAATTTCAGATCTAGATATATATATTTAAAAAAAAAAAAAAAAAAGATTTTACAACCAATGAATATTGCATTTATCCTAGGAAAGCAATAGAACTCCATAGCCCTGCAATTAGAGCTAATAATTATTCAAGCCAAAAAAACTAGAAGAACACATGCTTAAACAATAGGATTCTATAACTTTTCTTGGCCGTCCATTTTTTCCTTAAGAATCATAAATGTCGTTGCAGATGACACAGTGATCCAAGATCAATCTCGCCATGACGCTTCCTTCTTCGATTTTCTGCTCTTTACTCCGCTTGTTCCACAAGTGTAAAGCGTAAGTCCCCTTATTGTACAGATTGGCCACCACGTCATCCACCCACTGGGCCTCCGCCTTGGTGTGCGGCTTCCTAAACAGCCTGCTTATCCTGTTCCAATCCACCGCATAGAACGACTTGGGCGGCAGCACCGTTATGTTGTATCCCGGCGTATTTCCCACTCTCGAGATAACCCTCGAAACCAAGTACGGCCCGTTGAAACCCCATCTGTTTCCGTTAAAAGTCGTGGCAAATTCAAGCAAGAAATCTAACAGAATTGGGTGGTTTATGTCGAAGATCATGACTGCGCCGTTGAGTCTCGTCCAGGCTCTCGTCGACGAATCTACGCTCTGTGCTCCGACTGCGTTTCTCAGCCCGGAGAAATCTTTCAGGATTATGAAATCCGTGTCCAAATATACGCCTCCGTACTTGTATAACATGGCAAGCCTGACGAGATTGGAGAGATTGTTGAACAATGGAATATATCCGGGGTCCTTCCTCCCGCTCTTCAGCTCTTCCAGCCAACCTTCCGCCGGTGTGTTCTTCACCAGAAAGGGAACGTCCGGCGTGATTGCAAGGATTTTGAACTCGCGATCCAATAATGGTTTTAAGATATTGTATCTGTTCGAATATAAATAAAATTATTAAATTCATCGTTTTTTATTAGCATAAAATTTTCAGTCGTTTTTATTTTCAATATATTTTAATTACTTTTCATTTCAATTAAATATTTTAAGTAGAAAGAGAACTCTCGTGTCCTCTCAAATGTAACCTAACTTTTAACATAAAAGGTAATTAATTTAACATATTATTAGAGCAAATATGGTAATTTCTAATTGTATTTACAATTACTTTTAATTTCAATTAAATATTTAAGAAAAATGTAAAATTAGTTATTGTAATTTACTTGATTTACATACAATTAGCTTAATATTATATCAAAATGAACTCAAAAGTTCTTGAGGTATGTTAAAAAAATAATTTAGTTTTTAGAGTCAAATTTCGTTCACTAATTTAATATATTTTGTTAGTGTGACACTGATTTAAATAGAACAAATATCATAATTTTATTGGCTCTAACGTTTTACATTATTAAAATCTGTTAAGTCAATGAACGGAATTTGACTGTAGAGACTAAATTATTTTTTTGACATATTTCAGAAACTTTTGAATTCATTTTGATACCACAAAGAATTAATTGCAAATTAAGTAAACCATCAAGACTAATTTTACATTTTTTCCTAAATATTTTACGAGTTTGAGCCTAAAGTGAGGAGGAATGTTAGAATGTGAACGTACCCGCGCTTGGTGTCCATGGTGTCTGATACGATCATCAAGCAGCCTTCAGGGTGGACTTTGAAAAGGGTATCAACGGCCAAGAGTTCTCGTTTGCCGAACGACTTTGCCGTCGAGAACCATGTCATGTAGAACTGAACGCTGCAGCCACGGTTGAAGAACTCCAGAACTCGTCCATGGAACTTCTGCGACAAGTCGTTCGACTTGAGTATCTGAAGTTCCGGCAATTTTCTCCGGAACCAATTCAGCCTTTCTTCTCTTGAGATGTTGTCTGGCGGAATAAGAGGATCGTGAGTCTCGGAATCCTCTTCCCCATCAACCTTTTCCTGTGTGGGAAGAATTGGCGCAGTGGTAGGAAGAGTCGACGACGCCATTAATGGCGCTTCGCTTTTCTGAGTCTGATGCGCGTCAAGAATTTCATTATGGTTTCCGGAAAGATTAGAGGCGATGCTGTCGGCGTAGATGAGAAAGAATATGGCAACAAACGAGATGGTGGAGAAGATGGGCGATTTGGCGGTGCGGCTAAGTAGCCGGTAATCAAACATCTTCTTAGACATTCTTTTCGTCAGAGTCATTAGAGTATCTCAGAGAAGAACACGAAAGGCTTTGAGGAATACAGTGATCAGGATCGAACAGGGGGCTTGTGGTGTAGTATCCCTGCGTACGTGTTTGATTAATATGTAGTTTTTGAATGCAATGGTGAAGGCTTGAACATTGAAAACATGTGCGATAGAAGTCATACGTGGAGTAATCAGATTCATGACGGGGGATTTAATTTGATTCATGACATGTCATGCATTGATGTCAAACTAAATAAAATAGTTTCCCACGCGCGTAGAAAAATACACATGACAAACTAATTTGTGAATAAAAAAAAAAAAAAATAGGGAGGTGGGTGTGTCACCACCCCAGGAAAGCAATGGTGAATATAGAAATTTGTATTAAGAGAGGCGGGAAAAGAAGGAATTCATATTAGAAGGGGCGGAAGAAGGAAGAGTATGAGCTAGGATAAAAAACACCTAAAAATAATTACATTGATTTTTTTTTTTTTTTAAAAAAAATTACTTTGCATCCGCCATTGGGTGGGGCAACTTACCCAAGTGCTCTTATACTAGCCGTGTGTGTGGGTGAGGCGACCCCAATCTCACCCCTTTTTTTGGTCGGTGGAGCAATCTACCCACACATGAAAGTAATGGGTCGTGACCCACCGAAACTCCCTCCACGAGTGAGGTCGGTGGCGGGATGGCCACTAACCACCTCTCTTCTTCTCCTTTTTATTTTTTCATTTTCAATTTTTTATATTTGTTTTGTGTTAAATTGAGGTGACACTTCTGTACAAATGAAACTATTTATTAGATCTAATGTGTTATGTTTCACAATTTATATTAAAAAGTGTAACATGTATATAAAATGAGCAATTTGATAACGAAGCATATATAACTTACATAGTGTCTTGATCAATTTTAAATATCTTAAAAGAGTGATTTGATAAAAGTTTATATATACCTCCATATTATTTTTTACAAATTTTTAACCAGTTAACTTGTAGTTCCAAACAAGAATATAATTAAGAAGACGTTGGGCTCGATCAATGAGATTGCAACTATATATAGAAAGTTAATTAGATCTATTTGCAGATGGTAGCGCATGCCACCCAATATTTTCTGAAGTCGGTCGGTAATGTTTCATAAATGTAATGTTGTACACAAAACATTATTGTTGGGGCTTTTACTGGCCGCTTTGACAGCCATTAATTAGTGCAGCTAGCTTGATGTACATTTATACCTATTACATCGTTAAATCAATTTAGGAGTAATGACAAAGTTAGTCATAATATTTAGCCATTTAATAGAGAGAGCCCTTTGCGCCTATTTATACCTTTAACATCGCGAATTCTAAATCGAATAATAATTGTTAAACAGGGACCCCTACATCCTGAATTATATTTAATTAATGAATCGAAAAGCTCGGGCAATCAATACTTCTCTTGGAAATATTAATGCTGCTGCTAAATTTGTTAAAATTTTTGTTTTTCGTCTTTTATCTTCTGTTTTTTTTTTAGTAAAAATATTAACAAATAATTCAAATACTCATAAAAATATAAAAAAACAGTTCCCACCTTTATATCTTATCAGATTTTTTATTTTTTTTAATCCCATCATTACACATTAACAAACATTCTTGCAATTTCTTCCCACCTAATTTGTTTGAGTAGGAAACTCAAGAAGTTAAGATAAATTAGAATTGGAAAAAAGATCATCTCCATTTCACTTAATTAAAATGGCTTCAAATCTTGATAGTCTATTAAAGGCAGCCTCAAAAAATGTAGGTACCTATGATTTGTTGTGTATTTAAGGATGTGGGAGATCTAAGCCAGTGTGTTTCACAAAGGGGAGGAAGTATAAATGTCCATATATATAAAAATTTATAGCCTTCCATTATATATAATTGTATCAAATTTAATTTGCTTGATATATATGTGGCGTAGCTACTATATATGGTCCAATCTTTCTCCGCCTCATCAATGTTAAGCTAAGCCTTTTCTTGTATTAATTGGTTATATACTTAATCAAATTTCAATTAGGTATGAATATCATCTCTGTTTTTAAAGCTCTTCTAGTCAGAGAAATAAAGAAATAATACTCATCCAAAAAAAGGTACAAGTTCTCACACATTGTAATTCAACAAAAATTAGTAAATACATTATCCATATCATATATTCAAGCACTTTATGGGAAGTATTTAAACTTTGATGAATGCATGATGACCCATAAGCATATTAATTGGAGATTTTGCCTACTTTTTTCTTTTTTTCAGGAAAAAGGTAAACGGGGCTAACAAGAATGGTTTTTCTACTTAGACAAAAAAGACCATAATATCATCTACCTACTAAATCTCAAGACGAGCTTATACGGCTGAGAAGCAAGGGATCACATGTAGTACTCCCTCAAACCATGGTGATTTTGCTTATTTATTTCTTGCAAATTTTGCCTGCAATATTTTGGTAGTGTTGCTAGGGTGCTATATATGAAAGACTATTGCTTGGGTACTACACTTTTTACTATTAACTTCTTATAAATTGACATATGATACTTACAACGTTAGCTACTTAACAATTAAATTTATTTTTCAAATTTTATTATTTAATTTTTTTTACCATTAAAATTCTGTCTCATGAGTTTACAAGAGGACAGTAATAAAAATTGTAATATTCCAATCATTTTTTTTTAAAAAAACTTTTACAACATGATGTGGTACAATATAATAGGATATCTCAAAAGTTGAATTTATCTTTTTTCCAATCATGTTGTGCCACATCATGTTGTAAAAGCTTTTTTTTTTGTAAAATTCGTTTATAAGCCTAACATTCCTTTTTTCCAAAATTCACCGGATGATAAAAAAGTGGGAAATTGCTGCACTCCGTGGACCAACTTTTTGGGTCTGGTTCAGATTTCTATGGCCCAACAAGGGTCTACAGCCCACATTCAACATAACATTGTCTACCTTCTCATCTAAAGGCTATTCTGGGGTGTGACCTTGGGGCCCATATAATAAAGCTAGGCCCAGGTTTGCTGAGCCGTCTTAAAACCTTATCCCATATCTCTCTCTCTCTGTCTCACTCTCTCCCTCTCAGTCATGGCCTCTCTGGTACTCGGAGCTCCTCCTATGTCTTCCCAGTCGCTAACTTTCTCTTCTCGCATTTCTTTTTCTAAATCCGAATCCCTCGGCACATCGCTCTCCTCTTCTTCGCGTTCCTCTCTCTCAATTTCCGCAGCTCCTTCTACAGTCCCTTCAGGTACTCGATTACCAATCTCTCTTTGTGTGTGCGTGTGTCTTGCCCTAATTTTCTCATTCTCCTTGTTCAGTGTACTGCGGCAGAGGCGATAGGAAAACGGCCAGAGGAAAACGCTTCAATCACTCCTTTGGCAATGTGAGCTTCTTCAATTTAATCATCGCTTATTCGTATTATCCTGCTGTGAAATTTGTGCTTTTTTTTTTTTTTTTTTTTTAATATTTTCCGTTGAAATGCAATTAGGCGAGGCCAAGGAACAAGAACAAAGGGCGAGGACCACCAAAGGCACCGGTTACTCCGGCTCCACCAAAGAAGGATCGTTTCGAGGACGATCAGATTATCAAGATTGACATCGATGAGTCTTTCTAGAGTTTTAACAGCTAATTATCGCACCTGCTTTTCAATTCCTTCCTACTTGTATGTGATTTTTGGTATGTAACTGGCTGTGTTGGATGAGATTTGGAAACAAGAAGACCTCTGAATCTATTATAATGATGCTGTTCTAAATACTTTCATTTGAAGCCAGTGGTTATGTCTACATATAAAATGCTCCAATATATGCTCTACTTTTATTGGTTAATTACAATGCAGGAAGTTCTTGATCCAATACAAATATGCAATGTTTTTAGTGTTGCGACAATTCACATAAATCTAAAATTTAGGACTGAATTTGTAACACCTTAGAATTTTCTATATTGAGTTGGTAGATTATAAAGGCGGTCGCGAGTGTTAAATTTCATATTAATTTTTTACTAGATAAGATTGACTTTTATTAGTGATTTTAGAAATCTCCAATTATAACTTCATTAGTTATTTTAGAGTAATACTACAAATGTAACTATGGTTTTTCCTAAGTTACTTTACGGGTATTGTAGAAGCCAATAGTCAGTGATGTTTATAGCAAAAAATCTTAAAATTTTCACCTTTCTTGTCGACCAACAAACTGCAATTAGGCAAGATCGAAAACCCATATGTGGCATGCCTTATTGCCTTAAATAAACTAGTAACAAAAGAAAAATAGAAGAAGCAAAACTGAAATACCAACTCTTAACCTTGATAGATTGGTCGTTTCTGCTAATCAAAGTGAAAGAATTGGCACTTCGGCTATATCTCCTGTTATTCTTGTACCTTTTTTTTTTTTTTTAATTTATAGATGAGATATGGAACAAGCAAGAGAACAAAACAATACTAAACAAAACAGCAAATGTATGGCCTGTCAAAAGGGGAGGCCACAAAAAGCTACTAAGTAGGGGTGTAAATGGTTCCGATTAATTGTTATTAACTAAAACCACTAACCAGAATAGGGTAGCCAGTTGGTCAATTTTAAAAACCGGAACTGGTAATCGGGATTTTTAAATAATTGGGTATTTTAGGTATTTAGTGTACTTTTTGGGCTTAATGTAGCAGTTTTTTTACACACGCGGTTACCATCGGTAACCGGGTGTACTACTAGTCCGGTTATCAGTTATTTCCAACAGCTTTTAAAACCGGTTAGCTGAACTGGCCAGATTTACACCCCCACGAGCAACAGGATTGTTTCACTATTAAGGGGGAGATTCAACAAGTTGTATAAATATGTGGGAAAGCTACCAGTCAAATTGATAGTAGTAGCCCAATGAGCTATGTTGTGAGTACAATGGTTTGTGCTCTTATTAATCTTAACAACAAGCCAACTGTCAAAAGAATTATAGAGACTAAGAGTTTATTTGAGATTACGTTTGAAAAATAGAGTTTTTAAGTCAAAAAGAGCTTTTGGATAAAAGCTTCATTTTTAAGCTTTTGTTAAAAGTGTTCTTTAAACAATTTTTAGGCTTTTTGGACCCTTAAAAGTGCTTTTAATTTTTTTGCCAAACGATTTTTTTTTTTTTTTTTTTTCTTCAAACAAACTTTTTAAGTTTTAGAAGCACTTTTAAGCACCATGCCCTAAGAGTATTAGAAATAATGAAGGCAATTCTCTACTGGCAGTGAGGTTTTTGAAAACTCAAGTAAAACTGACAAAGAATCTCCCTCAAAGAGAAGGTGCCGTTAGTATATTGCTTAGGCTGATTTTAGTGTACAAAGGGCCGCAAAGGCCTCTCCTTCGGTTAGATCACATGTGAAATAAGACAAAGAGGATGAACTCATCAGAAATGGCAGCAAAGGAAGATTGATATTTGCTGTAGCCTGGGGAAGGGGGTTTGGGTAAGAGGGCTTTCCAAGCTACCTATCTACTACTAATTTACTGTTAGTGATATTAAATCCCTAGTCGACTATCTCTTTTTTTTTTTTTTTGTTTTTTGTTGTTGTTGTTGTGTGTGAATATTGATGTTTCTTTGTTTTGTTGTCTCATTATTATTTGCGCACACCCCCCAAAACAGGGATAGTCGCCCTGAAGAATTGAGAAGAGGAAATGGAGAGATTTGAAAGAAAAGAAGTTAGGTAGTTGATAATATTTAAACCTATGTGTTTAATCACACGTCTAGAGCATACCTGTTTCTTTAATCAAATAATTAGTCCAGAGAACCTTAGCCTATAATGCTGGGTGGCAGTCTTGGTGAGGCATCCTCCCATTTGATGGGGCCAGGGTTTTGGATTTCTAGAGGTTTTAGGTACTGAGAGGACAACTTTGTCCAATCTACCTAAGCTCACATTTTTTATAATGTTTTTCCTCTCTTAATGAATTTCTTCAAAGATATTGCACCACGATCAATTTTTTTATAAAAAAAAAAAAAAAAAAAACTTTTATAACCAGTGAAATCACATAGCAAACGATCTTTATTGAAAATGAACTTAACTCAAATTAGATTTTAAATTTCAAAAACTCATGCTTATGGATGTTTTAGCCACCTCTTTTGGGTTTGATTTTTCAAACCAAACTCACATTTTTCTTGTACTTTTTAAATGAATTCGACCCATCTCTCCTTTCGGCCTTGATTTTTTGTGCCCCGCCTGCATGGTTTTCACTCCAGTTGCATGCATTAGTTACCATCTAACGATAATGATTCTCCTAACACATGAAGTTGCATGCATGGACAAAACCAGAATTTCTTATTTGGAGGTCAAACCTATTTTTGATAGGCGTCAAACCTAGTTTTTTAGTCTAAATACATGGTTCCGTCCCTGGTTGCGTGGTTTAACTTCCAACGACCGACTAAATGAACCTTCATTATTCTTAGGCACTTGAAGTTTAGAATTTGTACCGAGTTTTACCCAACCGAATTTTAAATTTACATATGAATTTGCACTAAAAACATATAAAATCCACTAGAGTTTGCTTCCAAACAACTGATACAAGACCTGAATTCATTCCTAAGAGTCAGACTTTTAAGGTAATGAAACCTGAGTTCTTAATTAGCCTAATTCATACAATTCTTGGTTAAGCTTGTTTGTAAAGTTAACTTCAATTATAATATATATTATACTAAAGAAATAAATAAAAATTTCTATCGATCTAGGGACATTTGTCTCTTAAAGTACAGTTCATTCCTTGGACAAGTTTACATTATTTTAATCTTTGCCTTCATTTTTCAAATGCAAAAACCCCAAGTTTCCTGAAAATGACTTGTAAGAAAATAATGTTTAATTTCATGGCCGGCCGGCTTTAGCAGCTTCTTGTGGCCGTCTTATTTCCTCTGTTCTTCTACTGTTTATGCATACAAAAGAACTTTATAACTTGTCTGTCCATATATCTTAGACTATGTCAATATCAGAGGAGAATTACGATGAGGAGGCCCCTCCATTCATTGACAAAGAAGCTCAAAAAGAAAGGATCAGGCGAATTTTAGAGTACCAGAAATCTTTGTATTTCTCTTCATCATCTTCTTCTTCCGTGTCATCTTCAACTACTTCCTTCTCTTCATCCAGAAAACGCAGCAGTTTGTTAGAATTGATGAAAGGTGGAAGCACATGTTTGAGGAGATTATTTGACATGGAGCACACTAGTTTGGCGACCCATTTTGAGGATTACAGTGCCTTGCCTATAATAAAAGCTATACCTTTGTGGGGCAGTGATTCGGATCATAAATATAATCATGATCCATGGGAACCCGTCAAGCAGTTTGGACCCAACAGTCAAACTAAGACTGCTTCAGAAGGTGGCTTCATGGATGGAGAGCTTGACTTTGGGATTAGGAAGTCCAAAACCAGCAACCGCTTGTTGAAGAGGAAAAAATCATTTAGGAGATTGCCGGGATTCGGGTTATGGAGATGCAGAGGATTTAGATTCAGGTTGAAATTGAAACGGCTTAGGATTATGATTTGTGGTAGAAAGTTTTGATATTAATTAGCTTGTAATCAAAATTTGAACACTTTGTTACTAATTGCACTGACCGGGTACTTATAAACCATTTATTTCTATTCAGCACTAGTGTCATTTTTTCCTTTACCCAATTTATTTTATAATAGTTTATAACCACCATGGGTTGGGTCCTCTTTATGTCAATAATTGTCCGAATGAAGTACCTTTGTGAGCGACATTTCTCCCCTTATCCAATTTCCTAGGTATTGTGTCGAAAAAACAGAAAACACTTATTCAACTCGTATTGCCTAAAAGAAAAATGGACTTGTCTCATATCGTCCAAAGTTTATAAGCACCACGAGTCCTCTTCGATTGAATAACTTTATGGGTCTCGCTTATAAACCATTTTCTCATATTCAGCTATAGTGTCATTTTTTCCTTACTCAATCTTCTTGGTATTGGGTTAAAATAAATTATACAAAAAAAAAAAAAAAAAAACAATTGTAACCTTATAATAGGAAAAATCCCCATCATATATTTTATATAATAGGAAAAAACATGTATGTTTGAAGTAACAAAGAAACAAGAAAAAAAATTATAAATAAAGGAAAATCCACAGCCCGTGAACCAGAGCTAATTCAAGAAATATGTACCAACCAAGAAGATTAAAGTAGTTTAGGAACTTTTTCAAAAAAAGAAAAAGAAAAAAAAAAAGAAGTTTATAATATTTCATCAAGAACTGTATATCTGTTGGCAAATGACACAGTGATCTGAGATTAATCTTCCCATGACGCTTCCCTCTTCGATTATCAATCTGCTTGTTTGCCGGTTCCATAGGTGTATCCCGTAAGTCTCCCCGCTTAGCTGAAGAAGCTTGGCGTTTACCCATTTGAAATCGGCCCTGTTTTTCGGCTTCTTGAAAAGCCTCCCTATCTTATTCCAATCCACCGGATAGAAGGCCATCGGCGGCAAGACGGCGAAGCCAAAACCCGGCTTATTTCCGACTCTCTCAACCACCCTGGAAACCATATATGGACCGTTATGCCCCCACTTGTTTCCATCAAAAGTCCTCGCAAATTCCTCCATGAATCTGAGCAGAAGCGGATGATTCATGTCAAACACAAGAACTGCATTGTTTAACCTCGTCCACCTCTTCGTCTCCATATCCATGCTCTGAGCTCCGATTGAGTTCCTCAGCTCCGATAACGGCTTTAAGAGTATAAAATCCGTATCCATATAAACACCTCCATACTTGTACAAAACCGCAAGCCTCAACAAATTGGACAGGTTCTGAGCCAACGGAATCTCCCCTGGATCCTTCTTCCCTCTTTTCATCTCGTTAAACCAAGCTTTCGCCGGCGTGTTCTTGAACAGAAATGGCAAGTCTGGTGTAACGGCGTTAACTTTGAACCCTCTGTCAAGTAACGGTTTCAGGATTCTGTTACCTCGTCTAGAGTCCATGCTTCTAGAGAGAATCATTAAACATCCACGTGGGTGAGCCTTGAAAAGGCTCTCTACCGCCAAGAACTCTCTCCGTCCAAACGACCCCGCCGGCGAAATCCACGTCATGAAGAACCGAATTTCGCAGTCGCGGCTGAAAAACTCCATAACCCGACCGTGAAAAAGCCGCGTAATGTTGTTTGACTTGAATATCTCAAACTTCGGCAGCTTTTGCCGCAGCCAAGCAATTCTTTCTCCTTCTCTGACATTGAAAGGAGGAACAAGAAGATTCCAACTCTCATCGTCAACCTCAAGATCACGATCATGATCATGATCACTCTCTTCTTGCATGGAAAGCAGTTGCACTTGAACGATACTTGATCTTAGTCGTCCATTATCAGTTCTTTCGGGAATTTCTCTATCACCAAACGGAAGAGGCTGAGCGGAAATCTCATAGTTGATGCAATCTGTACCGTAGATCATGAAGATCACGGCAGCGAGAGTGACGGTGGAGATTAAGATAGACAGCTTGGTACGGCTACGACCGAGCACATGGTAAACAGACATCTTCATTGTAAACTTCTTGACCATGGATGAAGAGAGTTAATTACATGGAGTAGGAGGTGGAGAAATATTTATGGAGAGGAAATTTCATGGGAGTTGGGGAAGAAAGACTCTCTCAGGTGATGGCTGGCAACGTGATATTCTTTGAGTAAAAGTCAAAAATCGCGACAATATTATAGACCGTACCGCCATGGGTGACGTATTCAAAGAAGATTATTTAGAAAGTTCAATAATGCCATATTATGATATTAATTAGCAATAAAATAAATAAATAAAATCATGTGTTGTTGTTGTTGTTGTTGCGGTTTCTTGTGATATTAAGCTTTTACTAAAAGGGATCCATGACATAGTTGCAGACTTCTCGCTTAATAATCTTATCTCTTTCTTACTAATGTCTTGATTTCTTCTTCTCTCAATCATCCAATAGTATTAGCATGCGTGCTGCCTTTACTTACATTCTCATTGGACAAAATTTTTTTATTTTCTTCTCTCCAAACTTGTTATTAAGAGAGAAACAGAAATGTTGAAAGCAATATTTTATTCCATTTTAATTCCATGCGAATATATATATAGCCTTTGGATCACCCATGTCCATTATTTAAAATAATAAAAAAAATATTGAAGGCAATGGGGCATCAGTAAAATGGAATAAAAGTGTGATTTATAGCATTATTCTGATTAAAAATAGTAGAATAATGATACTCGATCTTTATACCCATTTATCATACATATTTTGTATTGGCGGACGTTACGTGTTTTAAATTGTTTGATTTATTTTAAGTCTAAATGAGGAGTGATAAATGGTGATTTAACATGGTATTGAGTTCAAACCTCGTCTCTATGATTCACATTCATGTTTCAATTAAATATTATACGTGTTGAGCCTTAATTACCTATTAAAAGTGAGTTTGAGTTCACACGTGAGGGGATGGAATTTTAAAATATATGTTAAATTATTAAATCAATCTCTTCGTATCAGTTTAAACTTTGGAGATAATCGGTGATTTAATAGTGAAGAATTACTCTATTAAAAACGTATGTGACATGCCCGTTTAATACCATATATTCCTTCAACACAATTTCCTTCGACCCAATTTGAAAAATATCATATATTGCCAGTTTAATTTCCTTCATGTCGTGTTGCTTTCAGGATATGTTGTAAGGTTGATCAAGTAAGAGATGCAACAAGCCGCTTTGATTGGTTATGGTCCTTATGGAGGTTTGGGAAGTCAATATATATATATACCCTCTAAGGAGTAGCTCAATCGACTATGGATCACTCCTCATGAAGCGGAGGTCACTAGTTTGAATTTTTCCCTGACCCTTCTCTTGTGTGGACATGTCAAAAAAAAAAAAAAAAAAAAATCATATTAATTAGTAGTACTCCTTGCAAGTAATGCTAAACATCTCTTGTGTTCTCTTGTATTCTCTAAAATTAATGTAAATTTAAAAATTACCACTGAATTTGTAATATATAAATTATTATTAAATTTTGATACAATGATGATTTTAAAAGACGCATTAAGTTTGGAAGACACTTACAAAGAAGATGTTTAGCAATACTCCATTAAGTGTGCTTAATTTCATCGATTTAACATAGAGAAATGGAATAAAGATTACAAAAGTGGAAAGTAGAAGTTTAAGAGGAAGTTAGGAAGTAGTAAAAGGTTTTCTAAATCAGGAAAAACTTAATGGTGGAATTCAAGTATTTCACCGTGTACGTGGGATAAAGATAGGTCAAGCATATATTATATATATAAAAGAGAAAAGTGAAAATTTAATATAGAAAGGAAAGAAGTGATATATATATATATATATATATATATATATATATATATATAGAGAGAGAGTTTAATATTAGCCTAAGGGCTCACTAATTAAATGCTCATTTCTTAGTTTAATTAATTGCATATTTGCATCACTAACAGCTTGGCCATGTTCTTGGTCTTGGCATATATAAAGAAATTAATCTTCTCCTTCTCTAACCGTTGATTGTCCTTTTACGTAGTCAACTGGTGAATAGTACCAATTTATCGTACGGACAATGCTTGGGAAGAGAAGGTAAATATAAATTATAACTAATTAACTTCTTTTCTTTAATTTTCCTTATTCTGTTGTCCCCACTAAAAACCTTTAGACTTATTCTTCAGAATCATTCTCTCATTATCTTATCTTCTTGCATTACATGAGAAAGTTACAGTAATATATATATAGAAAGACTCCATCTCAATTTGACTATGATTAATTATTTCTAGTGGTTAAATTATTGTGAACACTTCGCAATTATCCGTTTACCATGAAACTTCAAATGATCAGCATGATACAAAATATAACTCCTAAAATATTAATTAAATAATCAAATGACATTATTTTCTATAAGTTTAAGCTTATTGTATCGTTAGTAATTTAACATGGAATCAAATAGTAGTTTTGAGTTTAAACTCGATTTGTCTTTGTAATTCATCTCAAATTTTAATTAAATATTTCAAGTATTGAGCCTTGTTTATTGAAAGAATTTGACCTCACACCTGGGAGACGTACATCTATGGTGTAAGCAGCAAAACACTAGTGCAAACCACTAGGGTTGTGGTTCAATATTAATTTAGACTAGTGGTTCAATGGCCCAAAAAAATTCTCAAAGTTGTTAGGTACATACGAGGGCATGGGTTCGAATCCTATAATGAGAATTTTCATACTTGATTCTCATTGATGCCTTGGTCAGACCAGGTTGGGTTATGGTTCAGTTGAACTTAAGATAATTAGCGCCTACAATTCCCACCATCTAAGCTTTTCTTATGCAGCTCCCAGTGGATAAATGCTACGTACAGTGATCACATTGAGGTAAAGTAACCGTAGTTAGTTTCCCTTGCCTATCATTGTTAATTAGAAAAAAATTTATACTATATTTATCACATATTTTCAATATAAACCTACTCACAAGTGTAGAGTAAATAGTTTAATATTAATTAATGCCTAGAAAAATTAGTCTTCTATTACTTAGTCGTACTCGATCGTTAAGGCTTCATGCATGTATGCCTGAGGTAATCATGCATATTAAAAAGTGGCGTGCTGATAGTTTCACATTTGTTTATAATTGGTTAAAACATAAGCCGTGTTTAATGACTTGGGTCGTCTGTCTATTTTGTTAGGCTTCAATTATTAAAATTAGTCTCCGTCATGCACCGACGACTCACCAATTATTATTATTAAATTATACTGATAATGGAGAAATAAAGAACTGCCACTCCTTTTCCAATCATCCAATGCCTACAGTAGTTCAAACATTTCGATCATGATAATATTAGATTGTACAGATATATCCAAATATTTTATGTATATCCATAATTACTATTTTATACATGCACGTATATTGTTAATTTATAGAATCCTCCTTTTTTTTTTTGTGTGTGTGGATAATATGGGTTGGAATCAATCTTTTAATACAGATTGATTCAGGCTCATGATAGCCATACACATTGATTTCCTGGTTAAACTTTTGCGGCCAAGTCTGAGACTCGATCTTCGGTGGTCAAAAAGCATCGCGGCCGATGAGTACTTGCTCTTGAGAGTGGAGTTCTAACGGTTCTTGTCGGTATATGGCATCTGGTTGGGAATATCATTTTCAAGTAAGGACCAAAGTGTGATACAGACAACTCTTAAAAGTTTCCAATAAGAGTTAAAAGACTTAAAAAGCAATTAATTTTTGTGGGTGGAACTATACGGATCGATAGATAGGATAAGGATCCTTAATTTCATGGCTATAATTCTTTTAGTCTGATAATCATCTCTCGTGTGGTTGAAGGGGTGCGAAGAACAAGGGAATGTGATGAGTGTGACTTTGATTTTCATCCCAAGTGTGCTATGGAAGAAGACAACGGACCCAAGGATGATGTTATGGACGATTCTATGGATGATTCCATGGGAGAAGAAAATCCCAAATATGGGTGGGTCTGTGATGGTGGAAGTCTGCTTCAAAGCTTGACAGAGTTGTCGACGTTTGTGATACGAGTCCTAAGTAGATATTATCCGGTTTTAATGAAATAGAGAGGATCTTATTTCAAGCGGTAAGTAGACCCACAAATTAACATTTATTTCCTTAATTTTAATTCTCATTGTAAGTTTTTTTAATATTTTCATATCAAGGAAACTCGGGTATGAGGCTTAACTTTACTAGAAAAGAAAACTATATTTCCAATTGGCAGATGAAGCACTCTTGTCACTCTTGTCTGCATTCCAAGTGGATTTCGTTTATATTCTTACACGGAATCCTTCTTTTGTTATGAGCCCAACTTTGAAATCTGCGAGAATTCCTGCTTCTGCAGTTGAGTCCGATCGCATGGCGTTGCTTGACTTATTTTTTTATTCTTATCTTTTCACTTTCTTGGTTTTCAAAAAACAAAAACAATCTACAAGGGTGCATACCTAGTGAGCTTGACATTTTTTCAACTTGGTGGGAATAATCTGTCTGGTACTATCTGTCCTTTGATTTATAATATATCTTCTGTTGGGTCATGGATTGGTCAAGTAAGGCCCAACATACCTCAAGGCCCAAATTTAATGAATAAACTCGCTAAGACTAATTAGCCCACATGAAAGCTCGAAAAGTCTAGCCCAACAGCTAGTCGGTTCATGGGGCATAATGGTCTTATGCCGAGGATAGATCAGTGATCTCACCTAAGAGATATGTGTTATCCCTATACAAACGGAATAATCATATCTCTCATATTCAAACAGCTATCTACTCTCAACAAAGATGGATCAGCTGTGAACATTTGAACACATGGACGTGTACCCGAGAAATACTTGGGCATCCCTATCTAGCGCCAACAATGCAAACCCGCTTATCCCACGATTTTAGACTCCTAAGATCACGAAACGGCTAACAACCCATATCTTTCGATGATAATTGCACAACAAATATTCAAGGATAGGGGAGTCTAAGTGTACTGGGAACAAACTATTTCATGCCTATAAAATGCAAGTCACAACTCAACTTTGAGGTAATCGCAACTCTTGCTCTCTATCTCTTTGTTTCTCGTATTCTCTTCACCCAAATACTTACTTAGCCATCAGAGCTTCCCTGTCGGAGCACCTGCCGGTAGCTTTGATCCTTTTGTTTACTTTCTTGCAGCCCGACTCCTCCTTAGACACAATGACGTCTCACGGAGATCGTGCCACATCATCACTCGGAAACTGTGCATCAACATCTTCCATATACTATTTTGCTGTTGCTCAAAACCAACTGCATGGAAACCTTCCACTAGATGTTGGCCTTACTCTTCCTAACCTTGAAATATTTTACGGCGGTGTTAATAGTTTCCGAGGACTTATTTCCGTTTCATTGTCAAATGCTTCTAGACTTGGGCATCTTGCATTCGATCAAAATGATCTCACTAGGATGGTGCCTCAAAATCTAGGAAGTTTGCGTGACTTAGTTCATCTTAATTTTCAGGGAAATAGACTTGGAAATGGGAAAGTTGATGACCTGAATTTTCTCAATGTTTTGGCTAACTTAACTAGTTTGGAGGCCTTAGGTCTTGGCTGTAATCAATTTGGTGGAGTACTACCCAGCACCATAGGCAAACTTTCCACCCAGCTGAATATTCTTACTTTAGGTGGAAATATGATACATAGAGGAATACCAATTGGGATTGGAAACCTTGTTAACTTGACCCTTATAGGATTAGAAAATAACTATTTGGGAGGTCCTCTCCCAGATGGTCTTGGGAAGCTCCAACAGTTACGTGCACTATATTTGAACAATAACAATTTTTCAGGGTCAATCCCTGAAAAATTTGCGGATAAAATGACAGTTAGCTTAATTAGGAGTAACACTTGAAGCTGCAATGTAAAAATCTGATTTTTAGTGTCAAAGCCACATCTTCAAACTGCCACCTCCCTGAGTCACCAATTCATTGTATTATTGTATATGGAGGCTTCACATTAATTAACACTTGCAAGATATCAGAATTGGAGCCATACAATTTATACTCTACCTATAGAAATTAACATAACAAAGTGTAATTTTGGGTATGGTGGCATTAAGATAGTTTTGAGAAAGGTTTCCAAGATCAGAAGGAATGGTCCCTGTTAAGAGGTTCTTTTCAAGATGGGCTGAGTAGAATTGAGTTGCATTGGGTAGGGATGATGGAATGTGCCCTGAAAACTCATTTTCAGACAAATCCAATTTCTGCAGCATCCTAAGGTTTTTTTATTTTTATTTTTTCTAAGCCATCCTAAGGTTTTTGATAGTGGCAGGAATCTCCCCTGTTAGATTAGTTTTCTCCATTGTCAATTTAGTCAAGTTAACAATATTCTTTATCCCAGAAGGGATGTTTCTGGTTAATTGATTTCTTCCTACCAAACCTCAATATATGACAGAAGTTGGGTTTGACAGGTTTGCTATAGATTGAGTAGTTGCTGTAGAGCGCCCTTCCAAATTGATTGTCACTGAAATCCATCATCTTCAACCGGTCCTGAATTTAGTCAAAGAGTTAAAGAAGCTCAAGTCATCAACTTCTCCTCCCCCAAGGGAATTAGAAGCGAGAACCAGCCACGGTAGAATAGGTAAGCCTCCAAAGTCAATTGTAATTTTTCCAGTGAAATTGCTCCCATTGATATCCAGTTCAACAAGGTTTGAACCATTGCATCATGATGCTGGAAGAGGTCCAGTAAACTGATTGTGACCCATATTTAAGCCTTTCAAGTTGGGAAGAGCGAGAGCATAATGTAAAAAAGGAATACATAAAAACATAATTACAAATCTATTACCTTATAAGACTTAAAGTTTGTTTGGAATTGTGTTAGCTAGTAAGCTTAAAAAGTACTTTTAATACCTAAAAATATGTGGAAAAAAAAAAGTATTTCTTTGATTTTTTTTTTTTTTTTTTTTTAAAAATCTCTTTTAGACTTTAAAGGTTCAGTTTTCCAATGCAATCCTAATTGTGCTCTAATATCTTATTTGACAAGGCTCGTGTTTCCATATATGGCTTGATTCCTCTAGCTGCACTTTTCTTTCTTCTCTTATGCGAGATTTGGTCATGAGGCTGGCCAAGAGTGGATTGCCTTTTGTTTTTTTTTAATTGACAGGGGAGAAAGAGATTATAAAGGAAGATACTTCCCACTCTTGATCCGGATAGAAGAGAGAATAGAGAAATTTAAGGAAATGCTATCGAATACAAGGTGAGTAGCAGCCCATTTAACTAATGCATATGCATGAAAATTGTCACATCTAGACACTTTCGTATTCCAGCTTTGAAAGAGAAAAAGATCAATACTAACGTCAAAAATTACTTAAGAAAAAGGCCACAAGGCAAAAAGAGAAACTACTGTGAGCTAACACAATTGGAAGTATAACTATATGGGCAAATTTTACAATTTTTTTTTTCGTTTTTGTTAAAAAAGTTTGATATAGCAAATTATTTACTCCTTCCGAAAGAATAATTTGATCGAAGTTATTTGACCATGAACTTCGGCCTCTAACCATATTCTTCCAAATCATTGAATTTGGACCTTGAATATATTTTTCATAATTGGTTTTTAGGGATTCTTTAACTGTAAGAGCTAGAAATGGAGCTAACTGCTTTCCAGCTTTGAACAATTCTCATCATCATAGGCAGGGCCCAAGAGCTCCCTTAAGGCCCAATGGGTTCTTTTTTTAAACCCTTTGCGCGATTGGAAGGACATAAGACCAATAACTGACTAAAGCCCAAGCCGCTGAGACTCCCACTCAAAAGGGCTTTACCAACTATAAAAACAAATCCAATTCGTGCATGTCCATGTTGTTCTGAAATGAATGAAGGGTTGGTAAGTTCCACAATAATGAAACTACCAAATAACAGAGAAAAAAAATTCTCCCTATATATATATACACACTTTGGGATCTTTTAAATCCTTTTATTTTTTGGTTAATAAAATAAGTGGGGCTAAAGCTATATAACCATTAATTTCTTTACCTGCTATATGCTCAGATTAAAAAGGGCTGTTTATATTGTGGGGCTGTTCATATAACTTGCAAATTGCAATGGATGAAATTAATTGCATTTACTGGTTCTCTCACTTTAAAGGAAGACTTGAGCCGGTCTGATTTGAAAGGCGAAAAATGGGTTCATGTACATGTACCCTACAGTTTTAATGTAATTTTGAAAATTGAAAATAGCGTATGTCTAGAGCTGTCTGGAGTACTTGACCCTTCAGTCAATGATTTTGTCTCATTTTAAATGTAGAGTACTTGACCCTTCAAATCTTCAATCAACGGTTGTTTCACTTAAAAGGAGAACTTGACCCCTTAGTCAAGTCAACGGAGAACGAAAGTGTGAATGGAGAAAACTTTTTTCTTTACATCTCTTCTTACTTTCACACTATCCCAATCGGTCGACTCACAAAAATCTATCTCCTTTTAACTCTCACTGAACTTCGATTAATATTTTCATATCAAGCAAACTCCGGGATAAGACTTCATCTTTACTTGAAAAATATATTTCCAACTGAACCAGATGGAGCACTCTTGTCTGCATTCCAACTGGATTTCATTATTATTCTTTCATGGAATTCTTCTTTTGTTTATGAGCTCAAGTTTGGAATCGGCAAGAATTCTCGCTTTTGCAGATGGGTCTGATCGTTTGGCGTTACTCGACTTCAAGAATCAGATTAGTAAAGACCCACTTCAAATCATGAGCTTGTGGAATGACTCCACCCATTTCTGTAAATGGTTTGGTGTTACATGCAGCCACTCCGCCAGGAAAAGAGTGGTGGTTCTGAACCTGGAAGCTCAAAGTTTGGCTGGCTCCATAACACCTTCCATAGGAAATCTTTCTTACCTTACTGGAATCATCCTGGGAAATAACAACATATATGGTGAAATTCCTCAAGAAGTAGGAAGCCTACGACGCCTGCAGCATCTAAACTTGAGTTTCAATTCCCTTGGTGGGAACCTTCCAAGTAATCTAAGTCACTGTACACAACTTAGAGTGCTTCATGTTGGTGCCAACGAGCTTGTTGGGCAGATTCCAGAGCAGTTCAGTTCATTGTCAAATTTGGCTTTCATGGATCTTGGTGTGAACCAGCTTACAGGAAGTATCCCAGCGTGGATAGGAAACTTTTCTTCTTTGGCTCTTATTTCCATTGCTCGTAACAATCTACACGGGAGCATACCTAGTGAGCTTGGCCGTCTATCAGGCTTGAAATTTTTTCAACTTGGCGCGAATAATCTGTCTGGTAAAATCCCTCCGTTGATTTATAATATATCTTCCATATACTATTTCGCTGTTGCTCAAAACCAATTGCATGGAAGCCTTCCACCAGATGTTGGCCTTACTCTTCCTAATCTCGAAATATTTTTATTGGGTCGTAATAGTTTCATAGGACATATTCCTGTGTCATTGTCAAATGCTTCTAAACTTCAGTTGATTGACTTTTCTGAAAATGGTCTCATTGGGACGGTGCCTCAAAATCTAGCAAGTTTGCACCACTTGGTTAAACTTAATTTTTATTACAATAGGCTTGGAAATGAGAAAGTTGGTAACCTGAATTTTCTCAATTTTTTTGCTAATTGTACCAATTTGAAGTTCTTGGGTCTAGCTTATAATCGATTTGGTGGAGTACTGCCCAACTCCATAGCCAACCTTTCATCTCAGCTGAATTTTCTTTCTATGAGTGAAAACATGATACATGGAAGCATTCCCGCTGGGATTGGGAACCTTGTTAACTTGAACCTTCTGGGATTAGAAGGTAACTATTTGGGTGGTCCTCTCCCGGATGCTATTGGGAAGCTCCAACAGTTACAGATATTATATTTGGAGAATAACAAACTTTCAGGGCCGATCCCTTCCTCCATAGGTAACTTAACTAAATTGGCAAAGCTATTTATGAAGAAGAACATATTTGAGGGAAGTATACCCACAAGCCTAGGAAAGTGTCAAAAATTGCTTCAACTAGACCTTTCTAGTAACAATCTCAGTGGTTCCATACCAAAAGAGGTTATTCGCCTTTCTTCCCTTTCGATTTCTTTGGACATGTCAAATAATTCTTTGACAGGAACATGCCATTTGAAGTGGGTTACTTAGAAAATCTTGTAGAGTTAAATCTATCAGAGAATACATTATCAGGTGAAATTCCTACATCCCTTGGTAATTGTATTAGTCTGGAAGGTTTGCATTTAGAGGGTAATTCATTTGAAGGAGCAATTCCTCCATCTTTGAAGACACTAAAGGGTTTAAAAGAAATTGATCTTTCACGCAATAACTTGTCAGGGCAGATTCCGGAATTTCTCAGCAAGTTTTTGTCACTAAAGCATCTCAATCTTTCTTATAATAATCTCGAGGGGAAAGTGCCAAGTGATGGGATTTTTTCAAATGCAAGCGCAATTTCAATCTTTGAAAATGACAAGCTATGTGGTGGTGTCCCAGAATTACATTTACCAAAATGCTACAAAAAGAGTAAACTTTCATATGTGAAACGCCTTGCACTCAAAGTAGTAATTCCTGTCATATTGGTACTCGTTCTATTGTGTTTTTTCCTCACATGTTGCATGGTTAAAAAATGGAGAAAAAGACCTTTGGCCACATCTTCCTTAAAGGATTGGCGATTGGCTTGTATACCTTATGCAGAACTCCAAGCATCAACTAATGGTTTTTCTGTGGACAATTTGATCGGTTCTGGTAGTTTTGGTTCTGTATACAAAGGAGTTCTTCCTAGTAATGGAGCAATTGTTGCAGTTAAAGTGTTAAACCTTCAACAGCGAGGAGCTTCCAAGAGTTTCATTAATGAATGCAACGCTTTGAGAAGTTTACGCCATCGTAATCTCCTTAAGATTATCACTGCTTGCTCAAGCATTGATCATCAAGGGAACGACTTTAAGAGTCTAGTTTTTGAGTTCATGTCTAATGGAAGCCTAGACCAGTGGCTGCATCCTATAGAGGATGAGCAACATCGATGCAAGAGATTGAGCTTTATTCAAAGATTGAACATAGCCACAGATGTTGCTTATGCATTGGAATATCTTCATCTTCATTGCCACACGCCAATTGTTCACTGCGATGTAAAGCCAAGCAATGTCCTCCTCAATGAGGATATGGTAGCCCATGTTGGTGACTTTGGATTAGCGAAGTTTGTCTTTGAAGCATCACATAATTTCTCCAAAAATCAATCCATGTCAGACTGCTTGTCAGTTGTGCTGAAGGGTTCCGTTGGGTACATTCCTCCAGGTATGTTTTCAACTAGTAACTCAACTCAAAATAGGGGGCGAGGGCCTCCTTCGGCCTCCCTAATTCTTTCTACCAATTAAATAAATGCTTTTTTTTTTTCTTTCTAGAAAGAGTTCTCAAAATTGTAAATAGTAGTACATATGCAATAGTGGATAAATTCTTAAGTTCAGAAAGCTATAATATCTTAGTGATCATGTATCAAAAAATTGCAGAGTATGGGATGGGTGGCCAAGTTTCTGTACTTGGAGACATTTACAGCTATGGGGTACTCTTGCTAGAGATGTTCACTGGGAAAAGACCTACTGATGACATGTTCAAAGATGGTTTGAACATTCACAAGTTTACTGCGATGGCTTTGCCAGAACGTGTCATGGATATAACGGACTTGTCAATGCCCTTTGAAGAGGATGAAGAAGCTGCTGGTGATCATGATACAAATAACGATGGCATAGAAGAAAACACAATAATCGAAGAAGTTGATCGTCATTTCAATGCCGAAAGCAAAGTGGAGGATTACTTGGTCTCAGTGTTGCAGATTGGATTGTTATGCTCTGCAACATCACCTCATGAGCGAATGCCCACAAATGACGTCGTCAGCAAACTAATTGGAATTAGGGATGCATTTCTTAAATTTAAGAAGGGCAATAGAAGAACAAGAATGAGCTAGGTAAGCTAACTTATTTATTTCATCGATTGCCATTCAGATCATCATAATAAAAAAAATCCAACCCAAAATAAAACCCATTTAAAAATAAAATAAAAAAGATAATCACTTCTATTAGGAGCATCACTCTACCTGTTGCTTGCATTTTACATTTATGGAATAAAAGGGGATATAATCACTCCAAAGACACCGTTTACCCTACAATTTTGCTAATCAAATAGTTTTTTAATCGAAATTTCAGAAAGTATCTTATTAATTGAGATTGCGTTTTTTTTTTTTAAAAAAAAATAGTACTTTTCATCATATTCAAAGGAGAGATATAAATTTTATCACATTCAAAATGGTAATCTCACTTTTTTACGCAGTAATTATATCTTAATTTTGTCTTTTTAATGAGATGCATTATGTGCCAAACGTGAATTGCCAGTATAAACAGATCGATATTATGTTATTAGTAATATTTTGATATTGATTCATAGTTAGAAAATCCTACCAAGAATATAACCGCAAACCTTTGGTAAATAGTTCACCGGTTCAACCATTAAGTTATTTATTGATCTGCTGGTTTAATTACGAATATGTCTAGCCATATATTTAAATACGCCACAATGCTAGGGATTATAGTTAATTAATACAATCTAAAGGTTATGTTGGGATCCCGTTTCACTTGAGGGAGCATCTGTAACTCTCCTTACCTTTTCCATTAGTTTAGCATGTGCCTTGGCCTAAATTAAGTAATGGGCTTAGATGTGCCGGCCATTAATATTGGGCCTAGATAGCTTAGTCAGATTGGATCAAAGTCTCTTCTAAATATATAAGACCATATTTTTACATGTCACGTGACATTGTCATTTTAAATTTTTAGATAATTTTATCCCTCTAAAATACACTAATTCGATACTCTCCATTTTAAATAAAATGGAGATCGAGGATCCTTTACAACAAGAATAGGGCATGGGATTAAAATTGCATGGTTTCAACTTGGCACAATTATTTTCTTTAAAAACCAAAAATCCCTACAACAAAACCCTAACCGAATTTCTTGCTTGAAATAACTATGGCTGTTTCATTTTTTAAAAGACAAGTTTTCAATTAAAACGTGTTAACATGTCGTTGACCTTTACATGGCTTTAACCCTTGGTTATAGAGCTATGCATATCATTAACCTTTAATTTTTGGAATTAAACTTTCCATGGCTTTTTAACCCTTGATTTATGAAACTAAAACATGTCATTGTTAACCTTTAGTTTTTGAAAGTAACCTCTAAATGACTTTAACCCTTGGTTTATGAGACTACAAAATGTACGTTATTAAACTTTAGTAGGAAAAAGCAAAGGATGATTTTTTTTTTTTTTTTTTTGAACCCAAATCGTCTGTGGCTCCAAAACTCGCCGGGAAAACGAAATTCTGGCTGAACCCGCTATTACTTGCCGGCTACCAGCTGGCCCGACCCGAGTAAAAATCGCTAATGTTTCTTCAATTAATCACAGAGGTATGTTAATTTGCTGATGAATTCTTTCAATTTATGATGTCAATTTGAGGAAAGTATAACTAGATTGTTATGAATCGAGGTTAGGGTTCCATAATACCGAAATTGGGGATTTTGGTAATTAGGCCTTAATATTTTGAAATAGATGAGTGGTTCTTGTTCATAGATGTTAGAATAACATGTGGGTTCATTCAAATTGCAATGGGTTCGAATAATTTGAGAAAATTTGAGATTTATGGTTCTTTATACATGGAAATTGGGGATTTCGATCTATGAATTCTAATTGCTTCAAGTTGATGGCTCTATTGTGTAACAAAAGAATTGAATTGCATGTATGAACATTCAATAATGAATGAGTGAGGCTGAATTGAGTATAATTAATGAGCATATAGGGTCTTAATTTTGGGTGAAATTAAGGGATTTTGTAGATGAATGTTTCTAAGTTCAAGTTTTGTATTTGAGGATTGAGATTAGTATTCTAATGCATCAAACTAATCTGATGTAAGGGAGATTTTTAGATTAAATGAGAGAAACGGACTTTTAGAGAATATGTTCTTGGGAGAAATTAGGTGTTTGGCTTAGATGCATTCTTGAATAGGAACGTGCTAGTTAGAATCTTTAAGGAGGACGAACAAAACTTGTGGATATTGGTGTTTGCACACGAGGTAAGTAGTTAATTTGGGGTTTTCCAAATTACCTGAAATTGATGTTTTGTAAAAATCATTAGTTGTTGGAAATTATTGTTTATTTTGATATTATGTTTTCTATTGTGACTTTTGTGTACGAGTTAAACAAATGGTGTGACAAGCTATATTTTATTGATTTTTTTGTGCACATGCTATGGCTGAATTGAAATTTACTATGATTTAAGGTAAATTGAAAAGTTATATATCTCGATAACTTTTGCATGAAGTTGTAACTCTTAGTATTTACATGTTCAATTTATATACTTTGAATAGTGATAGTATTAGACTAATAGTTGTGAGCACTTTTAATTGTGCTTTGAAACACTCCAAGGTAAGTGCGAGTGGTATTAGGGCTGATTTGAAGGCCAATGCTTTGATTCGAAAGATATTATTTTATTGGTCTGATTTGAAGACCAATGTCTTGATTCGAAGGGAATTTATTTGGCCTTATTTGTAGGGCATTATTATTATTATCGGTCTGATTCGAAGACCGTTGTCCAAATTCAAATGACCAAAGAAACTGTCAAGGCGTGAGGTGATCGTTCTTATGTTTTTGGATATGATGATGAAACATTATTGCTCATAGTGAATTGTAAGTAATGTATAGAAAAGTGTTACGTAATTGTTTTGAAATTACGAAGTACACTTCACATGTTCTACTTATTTAATCACTTGATATTTTATTATGTTCACGCAAGTTCTACTGATGAGCATTACATTTTTATCCTTACTTTTAATTCATTTATTGAATTGTGTTTTTGAAATCTTGTATAAGGAGTAAAATATATATACATCGCTTGATCTCACAGTACTTAGATTAATCAATTCTATTACTGAGTTGACTCATTAAACCTTATTAACATTTTTTAGATAATATAGCAAATCAGGATCCTTCTAGCTAGACACCGTTGAAGGATTTGGAGACTTTGTGGTGCAAGTTCGTGAGGAATAGCTAAGGTGTCTCTTTATGTTAGTAAATGAATGGTGGTCTTGTCTTGTGGATACTTCAAACTTATTAAAATTGTTGTTTTGGAGACTTATTACAATTAATATGTTGGAATTTTTATTGTGGTCTTTTACGTTGTGGAGTTTTTGTTATTTGCTTTAGGTTGGTTTTTAATGGTATTTGGATACTGATATTTTATGGACATTGGAAATTGTGTTGATGTATTTTTAGTTGATCTGGTTGTATTGTTTCAATTTTAGATTTTATTGCAGTGCCAGTTGTTATCATGTTGTTTTGCACTATTAA
This sequence comes from Corylus americana, assembly GCA_036287905.1. NCBI lineage: Eukaryota > Viridiplantae > Streptophyta > Magnoliopsida > Fagales > Betulaceae > Corylus > Corylus americana. The sequence goes on from CP125822.1 coordinate 19,390,119, forward strand.
AAAAAAAAAAAAACCATTTCTCAGTGTAAACGGAGCGTAAGCGGAGTGAACATAGCGGCCTCAAAATACCCTAAATCATTGAATAGTGAAATATAGCTTCACTTTCCTATGGATATATGCACATTGCCGAACCACATAAATATGTGTCTCAATTTTCTCTTGCTCTCTCTTTTTGTTCTCGTATTATTCATCATTATTATATACGGTAACAACAATACATGTAACATATTTACATAAATCATGTTTACTATCAATCTATGGAAACACTTATATTATACAAGAGTTTTACAATTGAACAATAACATATAGAGTTATCACTATAGCTACTAGCTAGTACTGGAGTTTTACAATTGAACAAGAACATACAGATCTATCACTAGAGCTAGAATATTAGAGCAATATCAATTTTGGAAAAACACACCAAATGGCCCTGGCCACTGCATCAAACTCCAAAACCAGAATACAAAGAGCATTGACATACATATATGCAACAGGGAATGGCAGAACAGTCAGCATGAAGGCCTTATAAGACAAAGTTGCTGAACCAGGCACACCATACAACTGTCTCAGAAAATAAGAGACATAGTATCAGGAATTCTTTACAAATTGCAACACCTCAAACACAACAAAATTATACGCATACAAAATAATAATTTTTTTTTTTAAAATAAAGGCCTATCATTTCTCATATACTGTGCCCCCACACCATATAGTCCACATTTAAGTTTGAAAACGATAAAATCTAGTAAATATGTCAGTCAAAATAATAGAAGGAAGCATCTGTTGATGGGAAAGTTTTATGGAAACTCTAGACATACCTGTCCTGCTATTGCTTGTTACAAAGAGTGTTTAAGATTTGTTAAGTTATATATTTGGGAAAAATATAAAAAAGCCCCCCAAACTACCAGCCGTTTTCGATTTAGCCCCCTGATGTTCCAAAAGTCATAAAGTAGCCCCCTAAACTACCAAACTGTCGCATTTTGGCCACTCCGTTAGTCAAAACCGTCAGTCTGGACGGAAACTACAAAACGACGTCGTTTGGTTACAGGTAAGTTACAAAAATGCCCTTCTATGTATTTTTTTTTTTTTTTTTTTTTTTTTTTTTTTTTTTTTTAAGAAGGAGCAAAACGGCGCCGTTTTGCTCCCAAAAGGGTTTACTTACCCTAAGCAAAACGGCGCCGTTTTGCTTAGGTTAATTAAACCCTTTTCCCCATTCTCAATCAATCCTACGCAGCACAGCTCCCCCCCTCCCCCTCACGCACAGCCATGGCCGATTCTCTTCTCCACACGCACAGCTCCGGTGATCCAGCCCATCGCGCCGGTGGTCCCCTTCACGCCGATCGTCGTCGTCCCGTCTTCACGTCGTCGTCCTGCAAAACCCAAAAACCCAGAAATCATTCCGTCCAAAAATCATTCCGTCCAACCTAGAAATCATTTTGTCAAAACCCACTGGCCGGGTTGTTGATCTGTAACATTCACGTTCTTTGATTTCATGGCTACTGCAGAGAAAACCAAATTCAATTCCCATAGATGGGTTTGGGTGTTGTTTTCTGCCCTGGAGTATTTTTTATTTTATTTTATTTTTTTCTTTGGGTTCTCTTAGGATTGTCCAATAGTTAGAGGCTAAGATTTGAACCTAAGCGATTGAGAATGAGATGAAACCATATTTCTCTCCAGAGGAGTTGAACCCAACATCTGAGACAAGATGAAGTCTGAGCCGAGAAGAAGGTTTGTTCAAGCGTGGAGGGAAAACGCTGAACAAGGGTTTAATTAACCTAAGCAAAACGGCGCCGTTTTGCTTAGGGTAAGTGAACCCTTTTGGGAGCAAAACGGCGCCGTTTTGCTTAGGGTAAGTGAACCCTTTTGGGAGCAAAACGGCGCCGTTTTGCTCCTCCTTAAAAAATAATAATAATAATAATACATAGAAGGGCATTTTTGTAACTTACCCATAATCAAACGACGTCGTTTTGTAGTTTCCGTCCAGATTGACGGTTTTGACTAACGGAGTGGCCAAAATGCGACAGTTTGGTAGTTTAGGGGGCTACTTTATGACTTTTGGAACATCAGGGGGCTAAATCGAAAACGGCTGGTAGTTTGGGGGGCTTTTTTATATTTTTCCCTATATATTTCTTTACACCAACAATTCCCTTCATTTTATACCATATATTTTTTGTTTACATCATCTAGTTTATTGTCCTCATGCTGAATCCTAATGCAATGGATCGTGTGAAGTGCAAAGTTTTGCTTATGAAAATGAGGAAAAAAAAATTAATGTACACAATATTCTATCCTTGCTCGTGTGGACTTGCTTATCTTATGTTTAACCGTACTTGGGGCTTGTTTGAGTATGCGTTTGAGGGGCCTAAAAATTTGTTTAACACTCAAAAAGTCTGTTTGAAAAAAAAAAAAAAAAAGTGTCTGTTTGATAAAACAAATTGAAAGCGCTTTTAAATGTCAAAAAAGCCAAAAAATGACTAAAACACATTTTCGGCAAAAATTATATATAAAAAAAAAACCTTTTGCCAAAAAAACACCTTTTGAATTAAAAGTTCTTAAGCATGCATACAAGTGCATACACTCAAGCATTAATTTAAAGAAATGACTGTTTTTATTTTTTTTTGTGCTAATGATGTGAGATTCTCTTTTGTCAAGGCTCTTTATTACTTTCCATTTAAAACATTCACAAACCACAATATATATATATATATATATATATATATATATATATATATATATATATATATATATATACCAGCAATTCTTCACCTTCTTCAAAGATGAATACACTAAATTGAGATAAATTAAACTTTATGGGGGACATTGCAAAAGTGATGACAATTCAAATGGGTAAAGTGAAGTTTTCCCCAAAAAAAATTACAAAATTATTAAATAGAAGTAAATATGCATTACTGGATAAATTCGTAAGTTTGGAAGACTATATCTTAGAGATCATGTATTTTGACGTACCCATACACAAAATTTCGCCATCATAATGCTACCAATATATATTCCTAAACTCACTAGCTTATCGTGTTTGGGCTTATAAAGATATTGCAACGGAACCATGAGTTGGCAACATTCATACTAATAACGGAAGCTATGGTTGTAAAATATTGGCTCTCTTTTGGGGTTTCTTTTAATTGAAAAATTATTGTGATATAACGTGAAAACATGAAAATAGTTTTGAGTGTTTTATGCTGTAATATTGTTTGTTAATATTTTTATTTTTAAAAAGAGAAAAGAAAAGAGAGAAAAAAAAAATGTAACGAAAGGAAGTTATCCTTGAAAGCCGATAAATCATTCAGGTCGAAACTGAAATTAGAGATTTGCTCGAATATATATAATTATAAGACCGTTGTCTTTGAATTTCAAGCACATAAAGGAATTATTTGGTGTAGGTTATTTATAGGAAACTTGATAAAAAAATCTCCAAAATGCTTCATTGAATTTCATTGAGTCTATAAATAGATTTACAAATAAAAAAGAGATAAAATTAATCCTACTAGCAAACCCTACGAAAATGAAATAATCATTATACTTAAAAGATAATTACCCATATATACATTGAATTATTTATATATTCACACTCACAGCAATAATTTGATTAGATCGACTTTGACTTTCTCCGTGATAATTTTTCAACCAATTCTTGTGCAAGTAATATGTTCTCACCAATCCTCCGTTTTCTCTTTATGTTTCGTATGAGTGAAGGGTCGGTCTTATGGTGAGTGAGACAAATGATGCTCAAAAAAAATAATAATAATGTATTTGATTTAGGAGAGCATTTGTTGGGGGACTTGACTATCGAGGACCGGAGGATATATGAGAGTAGGTGTGATTGTTCATTACTTGGAGTAAGCCATCGATTTGATTTGTTTATATATATAAACAAATCACCTCATGAGTGATTGCCCACAAATGATGTCGTCAACAAACTGAGGACAATGAGAGACCAGTGGATCCAAGATGTTCACTAAGGGTGGGCATTTTTTTTAATGAATAAAATAATAAAATAAATTTAAAATATTAAAAAAATAATTAAGGGTAAAGTTCATATACCACCCTCAAACTACCACACAATTGACAATGTACCCCTCAAACTTTCAATTGTGACAATGTCCCTCCTAAACTACCAAAACATTGTCATTATCCCCCCTAAAGCTAGCAAAAAAATAAAAATGCCCCTATGTATTTCTCAATAAGACAAAAATACCCCTATAAATTCAAAAAATAAATAAAATAAATAAATTTTTAATTTTTTTTTAAAACAAAAATTTTAATTTAAAAAGAAAGATTTTTTTTTTTTTAAAAAAAAGTAATTATTTTTTAAACGAAAATTTTTTATTTATTTTTAAACGATTTTTTCTTCAAACAGAAATTTTTATTTAAAAGAAACGGAAATTTTTATTTTCTTAAACGAAAATTGTTAATTTTTTTTAAAACAGAAATTTTTAGTTTAAAAAGTTATAAAATAAAAATTCATAACAAAAAAAAAAAAAGAAAATTTTTAATTTTTTTCTTATACAATGGATTTTTTTTTAATTTTAAATTTGCCACCCTTTGGATTTATTTATTTATTTTAGTTTTAAGTTTTTTCTAGAAGTTTTAATATTTTTTGTTTTTATTTTACTAAGGGTAGTTTCGCCATTGAGGGGAACATTGACAATTTTTGTTAGTTTGGGGGGGAAAATTGTCACAATTAAAAGTTTAAGAGGGACATTGTCAATTGGGTGGTAGTTTGAGGGGGGTATATGGACTTTTCCCAATAATTAAATATAAAAAGTATTTTTTGTCTCATTTTTGTGCTTTGCAAGTTGCACCGTGTATATATATATATTTTTCTATTTTTTTTTTTCTCTTGCATGCATGTTAGCGCAAAACAATTAATTTATAGGAATAATTTAAATTAAATTTAAAATTTTAATTACATATTTACATACCTCAATTTATTTTTTTGTTGAATTTGGAAAGTGAAAGAAAATGGTGGCTTAAAAAGTTTAAAAGTTAGACAATTTTTCGTTAAAGTTAAAAATAAAGAGATTGAAATTTGGACAATTGCTCTTTTGCCCTTCGGCCTCGTCTTGCACGGCTGGTCCTTCACCTTGTATCGTGTGAATTATATAATTTTCTTTTCTTTTTTTTTTCCAAAAGCTCTTTTTTGTTTTTATCATGTTGTCTTGGACATTTGGTCACTTGTTCCCTGGACCACATTTTGTGTCAATTTTATAATATTATAATTTATATTATTATATTTTCTTGTGACAATTATATAATATTATAACTTATATTATTATTGTTTTTAAACCCCTCTCCAAACTCGAGGCTGCATGAAATATTCTCACTAAACGGAACTGTTCATCGTCTTCAACATTGCATTCTTCTGAAACTAAAACATTCACTTTCTAAAAATTTTCAAATTTTAACTTACTAAGGGGCATAATATGGCTGAAGCCTGAGAGAGAGGCATAATCATGGCCGAGGGTGGGCATAATCATGAAATAAGAAAAAAATTTACCATAATAAGAAAGATTTTTAGGAGTTGAGGGTGGCCATATGCCTACCCTCAAATCCCCTCGATCCGCCAATAGAGACACGTGTTTTGACTTTGTCCATCAAACATCACCAAGGACAAACATAACTAGCAACTACAGTACCACACATCAATAAGATTATAATGTCCATCCAAATGCATTGCCAAGCTAAAGTTGAAGAAGTCCTTCATGTCATTGTTATCACTTTTATGTTCTATTTTTCCTATCTCTTATTTCTTGTTGAAAAAGTGGTAGGACTTTTTAAGGTTAAAGCTTTAATTGCACGCAGCCAACTACTATACATCATAATGAAATTGAAAAATCTGGTACACAAGTTTGACTTGCATTCCCTGCTAGGCTACGCCATCTATATTTTCTAGTTGGTAACGTAGACCCACAAACATTTATTTCCTTAATTTTAACTCTCATTGGAACTTTGTAATATTTTCATATCAAGCAAACTCCTGTATCATACAGACTTGATCCTTCTTACTTGAAAATTATATTCCCAATAAGATGAAGCACTCTTGCCTCAATTCCAAGTGGATTTTGCTATTATTCTTTCACGGAATCCTTCTTTTGTTTATGAGCTCAACTTTGAAATCTGCAACAATTCCAGCTTTTCAGATGAGTCTGATCGCTTGGCGTTACTTGACTTCAAGAGTCGGATTAGTGAAGACCCACTTCAAATCATGAGCTTGTGGAATGACTCCACCCATTTCTGCAGCTGGTTTGGTGTTACATGCAACCCCACCAGTACAACAGTCACAGTTCTGAACCTGAAAGCTCAAAGACTGTCTGGCTTCATAACACCTTCTATTGGAAATCTCACTTACCTTACTGGAATCAACCTGAGAAACAATAGCTTCTATGGTGAAATTCCTCAAGAACTGGGAAGGCTACGGCACCTGCACCTGCAGCATCTGAACTTGACTTACAATTCCTTTGGCGGGAACCTTCCAAGTAATCTAAGTCATTGTACACAACTTAGAGTGCTTGATGTTGGTGCCAACAAACTTGTTGGGCAGATTCCAGAGCAGCTCAATTCATTGTCAAAGTTGGTTTTCCTGCAACTTACTGTGAACAACCTTACAGGAAGTATCCCAGCGTGGATAGGAAACTTTTCTTCTTCATCTTTTCTTGTCCTTGCCCGGAATAATCTACAAGGGTGCATACCTAGTGAGCTTGGCCGTCTATCGAGCTTGGAATTTTTTCAACTTTATGGGAATAATCTATCCTGTACTATCCCGCCTCAGATTTATAATATATCTTCCATATTCTATTTCTCTGTTACTAAAAACCAACTGCATGGAAGCCTTCCACCAGCTGTTGGCCTTACTCTTCCTAACCTTGAAACATTTGCCGGTGCTGTTAATAGTTTCACTGGACCTATTCCTGCGTCATTGTCAAATGCTTCTAGACTTCAGGTGCTTGACTTTTCTCAAAATGGTCTCACTGGGTCGGTGCCTCAAAATCTAGCAAGATTGAGCGGCTTGGTTAGACTTAATTTCGAAACAAATAGACTTGGAAATGGGAAAGTTGGTGACCTAAATTTTCTCGGTTCTTTGGCTAACTGCACTAGTTTGGAGGTCTTGGGTCTTGATTATAATCAATTTGGTGGAATACTGTCTAACTCCATAGCCAACCATTCATCCCAGCTAAATATTCTTACTCTCGGTGGAAATATGATGCATGGAGGAATCCCGATTGGGATTGGGAACCTTGTTAACTTGACCGATTTGGGATTAGAATATAACTATTTGAGTGGTCATCTCCCGGATACTCTTGCGCGCGAAGCTACCAAAGTTACAATTACTATATTTGAACTATAACAAATTTTCTGGGCCAATTCCTTCCACCTTAGGTAACTTAACTAAATTGATAAAGCTTTTTATGAAGCATAACAGATTTGAGGGAAGTATACCCACAAGTTTAGGAAACTGTCGAAATTTGCTTCAACTAAACCTTTCTAGTAACAATCTCAATGGTACCATACCAAAACAGGTTATTGGTCTTTCTTCCCTTGCGATTTCTCTGGTAATGTCTAATAATTCTTTGACTGGTACACTGCCATTTGAAGTGGGTAACTTAAAAATGATTGAGGAGTTAGATCTCTCAGGAAATAGATTATCAGGTGAAATTCCTTCTTCCCTTGGCAATTGTATTAGTTTGGTACATTTGCATTTGGAGGGTAATTCATTTGAAGGAGCGATTCCTCCATCTTTGAAGACACTTAGAGTTTAGAAGAAATTGATCTTTCGCGCAATAACTTGTCAGGGTAGATTCCTAAATTTCTAAGCAAGTTTTTGTTTCTTAAGCATCTCAATCTTTCTCATAATGATTTTGAGGGAAACGTGCCAAGTGAAGGAATTTTTTCAAATGCAAGCGCAATTTCAATCTTTGGAAATGACAAGCTATGTGGTGGTGTCCCATAATTACTATTACCAAAATGCTTCAGAAAGAGAACATGTTCATCTTTGAAATGCCTTGCACTCAAAGCAGTGATTCCTGTCATATTTGTACTTGCTCTATTGTGTTTTTCCCTCACATGTTGCATGGTTAAAAAATGGAGAAAGAGACCTATGGCCGCATCTTCTTTACAAGATCGGCGATTGACTTGCATATCTTATGCAGAACTCCAAGCATCAACAAATGGTTTTTCTAGGAACAATTTGATCGGTACAGGTAGTTTTGGTTCTGTATACAAAGGAGTTCTTTCTAGCAATGGAGCAATTGTTGCAGTTAAAGTGTTAAATGTTCGACAGCGAGGAGCTTCCAAGAGTTTCATTGATGAATGCAATGCTTTGAGAAGTTTGCGCCATCGTAATCTCCTTTAGATTATCACTGCTTGCTCAAGCATTGATCATCAAGGTAACGAATTTAAGAGTCTAGTTTTTGAGTTCATGTCTAATGGAAGCCTAGACCAGTGGCTGCATCCTATTCCTATAGAGGATGAGAATCGTGAATACAAGAGATTGAGCTTTATTCAAAGACTAAACATAGTCATGGATGTTGCTTATGCATTGGAATATCTTCATCTCCATTGTGATACACCGATTGTTCATTGTGATGTAAAGCCAAGCAATGTTCTCCTTAATGAAGATATGGTTGCCCATGTTGGCGACTTTGGATTAGCGAAGTTCGTCTTTGAAGCATCAGATAATCCCTCAACAAATCAAACCATGTCAAATACCTTGTCAGTTGCGCTAAAGGGTTCCATTGGGTACATTCCTCCAGGTATGTTTTCAACTTGCAGTAACTTAGCTTAAGTTTGACACAACAGCTATGAACAAGAAGTCAAGCCTAATTTTTATAGGATCATGTCTAATTTTCAAGTCCGATACATATCGGACTTGAAAATTTCAATACTGGGAAATAAGTGTTTCTTTTTCTTTGTAAAAAAAAAAAAATGCAAAATTGTTAAATGGTAGTAAATATGCATTATTTTAGGGTAGTTCTAAAGTTTATAAGACTATAGTATCTTAGTGATAGTGTATTAATAAATTTCAGAGTATGGAATGGGTGGCCAAGTTTCCGTGCTTGGAGATATTTACAGCTTTGGGATACTCTTGCTAGAGATGTTCACTAGGAAAAAACCTACTGATGACATATTCAAAGATGGCTTGAGCATTCACAAGTTTACTACAATGGCTTTGCCAAAACGTATCATGGATATAGTGGACTCGTTAATGCCCTTTGGAGAGGATGGAGAAGATGATGAGACAAATAACAATGACATAGAAGAAAGCGCAATAATCAAAGAAGTTGATCGTCATTTCAATGCTAGAAGCAAAGTGGAGGATTGCTTGGTCTCAGTGTTGCAGATTGGACTCTTGTGCTCTGCAACATCACCTCATGAGCAGTTGCCCACAAATGAAGTCGTCAACAAACTGAGGGCAATTAGAAACACATGCATTTTGACGTTGTCTAGCATACATCATCGAGGACAAACATAACTACCAACTACACCACACGCCAATAAGATAACGTCCACCCAAATGCATTGTCCAGCGAAAGTTGAAGAAGTTCTTCACATCTGGAGTACTAATAGATGTGTGTTAGGTGTGACATTGTTATCATTTGTGTTTTATCTTCTACTTTTCTTACTTTTATTTCTTGTTGAATAAGTGGTATGACTTTATAAGGTGATGTAATTTAAAGCCATTGGTATCAGTTTCGTTAACCTTTGTGGATATCACAATTTCCCTGTAGATGAGACGTCTGCGATAGCTTGGTGAACCTCTTGTGTTTTCTTGCCTCTTATTATGTTTTCCATCAGTGCTTTTGGTCCTCTATGAATTAACATGATGAATGTAATGAATTAGTTTTTCACTGTTGGGTGTATATATGGTGTATTCTTGGTTGCTTTGTTGCAGCTGGAACAAGGAGAGCAATGGAGCAGACATCTGGTAGGAGACATTCAATGGCTTTATCTAGTTCAGGGTTGAACTCTGTAATTTTGTTGAATAGAGAGGATACAAAGTTGTTTAATTATAAGAGAAAATACAAGAATGTGACACTGTTCACTACCTAAGTGTAATGTTTGTGTTTTATCTTCTACTTTTCTTACTTTTATTTCTTGTTTAATAAGTGGTATGACTTTATAAGGTGATGTAATTTAAAGCAATTGGTATCTGTTTTGTTAACCTTTGTGGATATTACAATTTTCCTGTGGATGAGACGTCTCTGATAGCTTGATGAGACTCTTGTGTTTTCTTGCCTCTTATCGTGTTTTCTATCAGTGCTTTTGGTCCTCTATGAATTCACAATGAATGTAATGAATTAGTTTTTCACTGTTGGATGTATATATGGTGTATTCTTGGTTGCTTTGTTGCAGCTGGAACAAGGAGAGCAATGGAGCAGAAATCTGGTAGGAGACATTCAGTGGCTTTATCTAGTTCAAGGTTCAAATTAACTCTGTAATTTTGTTGAATAGAGAGGATGCAAAGTTGTTTATAACAGAAAATACAAGAATGTGACACTGTTCACTGTCATTGTGAGAATCTATTTCCTGAGGAATATTATTGGTCATCTTTAACATGAGCTTTGAGGTGGTTCCAATATTGTGTTTGTGCAGGTATGCTAGTCTGTATTTCTGCATTTTCATTGATAATTCATCACTATGTGTAGATTCTGAACCGATATTTTGGCAGTACTCTTAGTGACTTATTCATATGGGTACTTTTCTTCCTTTTCATTGGGCTGTGATAAAGGATGGACATCCTTGTAATTTACTCATGCTTTGTAGGTCTGTGAGCTGGACTTGATCTTCAACTTCCACAAGGTATGTTCATTATGCATGCTTTATGGCCAACGTTCTATGCCCTTGGCATTTGATTTGAGGATAGTTTATATTTCCACCTATCCGCCAGTTTATAAATAACTCGAGTTTTTCAGTAATTTGTTGTCTTTTACCTAATCAAGTATGTAATGTTTGTTGTGAGTTATAGGGTTAGCTAAAACATAGGAGTCAGAAAGAGTACGGATATTGAAATGCTACAAATAAACCTCATTGTATTTGTTCAGATTCGTTGTGAGTGATGTGTATCTTGTAGGACCAGATTGGTGTAGATTGGTGTGTCCACTGTGTTTGTTTTGTGAAGAAGTATATATAATCTAGTTTTTTTAACACGTCTTTACTCTTTAGATGTCTTATAAGGGTGTTATTTTTACCTATGATGTGGCTCCTTTTAAAAAATGTCATTACTACTTAAGTGACTAACATTTTTAAAGGAGGAATAATACATCTTAAGTGAGTACTTGGTGTAATCCTATTAAGCTTTTCTTGTTGCAGCATGATTTTTTTTTTTTTTTTAATGATCAAATATAATGGTTTTAAATGCAGATTTCTTTCATGGACAATTGCACAATTATACTGGCATTTGGGATGCTAGCTATAGCAAGTCCTTGTGTGATCCTTTAGTTGTTTAAAGGAATTTTGACTAAAAATGTATAAGTTTCCCATTTATCTTTATAGTTAGCTGTTGTCAACTTAAAAAGGGTCATCGATACCCCCATTAACACAGGCACTATATATATCCTCATAGATGGAGTAGTAAAGCTTTCAGCAGTTTATGTTCCAATTTATGTAGAAGTCCTTTATACACTATCATGATCCTTTTAGTCTATAATTCTACTAGTAAAGAAGTTACATGTTTGTCCAGAAATTATGTATACATAAGTGATGGTTTGTTTCATTATGCCCAGAAAAGTGTCAAGGTATTTACTCTGGATGTTCCTTAATTAACCCACGAGTTATTTGAAGCTATTCAAACCCAGACTTGCAATGAGGTAAAGAGACAACATATATTAATTGCTACCCAATGTCCAAAACTATGACAAATAGAAAACTGTCTTACATCTATTAAATGACGATTGCTTACATAGAAAAGTGACTTTTTCAATAACAAAATCTATGAAGAGGAAAATTATACATGGGAAAAATGCCCACTTATCCAACTAATTCTCCCATTTCCTATTTTACCAAATATATTGTCACAAAACCATGCATACTTTATAATCAATGCCAATGGACAGGTGTGGAGAAGATCCACCTCACATGCATTAAGATCCTTAAAAGAACATTCAAGATAGTTGGTTTGGTTTGGTTTGGTTTGGTCCACTAATGTGGTATAAAGAGTCAAAAACCAAGAATGACCGGCCGACGTACGTTTGGTGGTGTTAGGGCCTAGGTGGCCGGATATGGAAGAATTGCGTAGAATGGGATTATTTTCTTCCCTTTTATCCTTTACAAGACATTTGATTTGACACCAATTTGATCCACATTACCATCCAAGAACTAGTCAATGGTAAGATGAAAAGGGTGAAAGATGTAGAGCATGCCTGTCGGCTGTCACAGACACACACGCGCCATTCTAGCTTGTAATATGAATGTCTCTGTACTACTGTGCCTTTTAGGATGTATTCAGGCTCTCTTTCCTTAATATGTCATCATCTTGGTTTTTGTCCATGTTTGCCATCAAGAGTTCTACCCACCCACTTGTATTTATGTGTTGAATATAGAAAAGCACAAATTTGAAGAGCCACTTTTAGAAGTTACCAAATTATAACAAGCTCCCTACATTATATCAAATTTAAAATTCAATATTTAATTTAAGTAAAGAAAGATATCAAGAGTTTGTTATTTGGTAACTTTTAAAAGTAGCTCTTCAAAAACTTGACAAATTAACTTTTCTTCCTCAAATTAAGTTTTTATTTGAAGAGGCCATTGTGAATACTTTAAGAGCTCTAGTAGTAGTTTTCGTTAAAATTTCTTTAAATTTAGGGAGCTAAACTATTTTTTGCTTCATATATATATATGCAACAAGGAACGGCAGAACAGTCAGCATGAAGGCCTTAATAAGAGAAAATTGTTGAACCAGACACACCATACAACTGTCTCAGAAAATAAGGGACATAATATCAGGAATTCTTTACAAATTACAACATCAACACCTCAAACACAACAAAATTATATGCATACTAAATAATAATTTTTTTTTTAAAAAAGGCCTATCATTTCTCATATACTGTGCCCCCACACCATATAGTCCACATTTAAGTTTGAAAACGATCAAAATAATTGAAGGAAGCATCTGTTGATGGGAAAGCTTTATGGAAACTCTAGACATACCTGTCCTGCTATTGCTTGTTACAGAGTGTTTAAGATTTGATAAGTTATATATTTCTTTACACCAACAATTCCCTTCATTTTATACCATATATTTTTCGTTTACATCATCTAGTTTATTCTCCTCATGCTGAATCATAATGCAATGGATCGTGTGAAGTGCAAAGTTTTGCTTATGAAAATGAGGAAAAAAAAAAAAAATTAATGTACACAATATTCTATCCTTGCTCGTATGGACTTGCTTATCTTATGCTTAACCGCTCTTATAGCTTGTTTGAGTGTGCGTTTGAGGGGCCTAAAAGTTTGTTTAATACTCAAAAAGTCTAATTGAAGAAAAAAAAAAAAAAAAAGTGCTCGTTTGATAAAACAAATTGAAAGTGCTTTTAAATGTCTAAAAAGCCAAAAAATGACTAAAACACACTTTCGGTAAAAGTTTAAAAAAAAAAAAAAAAAAAAAAAGCTTTTACCAAAAAAAACTTTTTGAATTAAAAGCTCTTAAGCATATATACAAGTGCATACACCCAAGCATTAATTTAAAGAAATGATTTTTTTTTGTTTTTTGGCTAATGATGTAAGACTTTCTTCTGTCAAGGCTCTTTATTACCTTCAATTTAAAATTATATATATTACCAGCAATTCTTCACCTTCTTCAAAGATGAATACACTAAATTGAGATAAATTGAACCCTATAGGGAACACTACAAAAGTGATGACAAGTTAAAGGGGTAAAGTAAAGTTTCTCCTAAAAAACATTACAAAATTATTAAATAGTAGTAAATAAGCATTAGTGGATAAATTCTTAAGTTTAGAAGACTATATCTTAGTGATCATGTATTTTGACGTACCCATACACAAAATTTCGCCATCATAATGCTACCAATATATATTCCAAAACTCACTAGCTTACCGTGTTAATTTGGGCTTATAAAGATATTGCAATGGAATCGAACCATGAGTTGGCAACATTCATACTAATAACGGAAGCTATGGTTGTAAAATATTGGCTCTCTTTTGGGGTTTCTTTTAATTGAAAAATTATTGTGATATGACGCGAAAACATGAAAACAGTTTTGAGTGTTTTATGCTGTAATATTGTTTGTTAATATTTTTATTTTTAAAAAGAAAAAATAAAAGAGAGAAAAAAAAAATATGTAACGAAGAAAGTTATTCTTAAAAGCCGATAAATTAACCGTTATCCTTATCCATGCCATTCGGGTCGAAACTGAAATTAGAGATTGGCTCGAATATATATAATTATAAGACCGTTGTCTTTGAATTTCAAGCACATAAAGCAATTATTTGGTGTAGGTTCTTTATAGGGAACTTGATAAAAAAATCTCCAAAATGCTTCATTGAATTTCATTGAGTCTATAAATAGATTTACAAATAAAAAAGAGATAAAATTAATCCTACTAGCAAACCCTACGAAAATGAAATAATCATTATACTCAAAAGATAATTACCCATATATACATTGAATTATTTATATATTCACACTCACAGCAATAATTTGATTAGATCGACTTTGACTTTCTCCGTGATAATTTTTCAACCAATTCTTGTGCAAGTAATATGTTCTCACTAATCCTCCATTTTCTCTTTATGTTTCGTATGAGTGAAGGGTCGGTCTTATGGTGAGTGAGACAAATGATGCTAAAAAAAAAATAAATAAATAAATAATGTATTTGATTTAGGAGAGCATTTGTTGGGAGACTTGACTGCCGAGGACCGGAGCATATATGAGAGTACGTGTGATTGTTCATTACTTGGAGTAAGCCATCAATTTGATTTGTTTATATATATATCACCTCATGAGTGGTTGCCCACAAATGATGTCATCAACAAATTGAGGACAATTAGAGACCAGCGGGTCCAGGATGTTCACTAAGGGTGGGCATTTTTTTTTTAATGAATAAAATAATAAAATTAATTTAAAATATTAAAAAAACAATTAAATATAAAAAATATTTTTTGTCTCATTTTTGTGCTTTGCAAGTTGCACAGGAACCCTTGCATGCATGTTAGCGATATAAATATTAAAACAATTAATTTACAAAAACAATTTAAATTAAATTTAAAAAAATTTAATTACATATTTACATACCTCAACTTTTCGTTAAAATTATTATCAAGAATAGGCTGAATCCTAAATAGCAATATAAATATTAAAACAATTAATTTAAAAGAAGTTAAAGAACAATTTAAATCTAAATCTAAAGATTTAATTACATATTTTATATTTACATACCTCAATTTTTATTTTTTTATTTTTTTGTTGAATTTGGAAAGTGAAAGAAAATTGTGGCTTAAAAAGTTTAAAAGTTAGACAATTTTTCGTTGAAGTGAAAAATAAAGAGATTGAAATTTGGACAATTGCTCTTTGCCCTTCGGCCCTGTCTTGCACGGCTGGTCCTGCACCTTGTATCGTGTGAATTATATAATTTTTTTTTTTTTTCAAAAGCTCTTTTTTGTTTTTTTCATGTTGTCTTGGAGGGGTGGTCACTTGTCCCCTGGACCACATTTTGAGTCAATTTTATAATATTATAATTTATATTATTATATTTTCTTGTGACAATTATATAATATTATAACTTATATTATTATTGTTTTTAAACCCCTCTCCAAACTCGAGGCTGCATGAAATATTCTCACAAAACGGAATTGTTCATCGTCTTCAACATTGCATTCTTCTGAAACTAAAACATTCACTTTCTAAAAATTTTCAAATTTTAACTTAGTAAGGGGCATAATGTGGCTGAAGCCTGAGAGAGAGGCATAATCATGACCGAGGGTAGGCATAATCATGACATAAGAAAAAAATTTACCATAGTAAGAAAGATTTTTAGGAATTGAGGGTGGCCATATGCCTACCCTCAAATCCCCTCGATCCGCCAATAGAGACACGTGTTTTGACTTTGTCCATCAAACATCACCAAGAAGTCCTTCATGTCATTGTTATCACTTTTATGTTCTATTTTTCGTATCTCTTATTTCTTGTTGAAAAAGTGGTAGGACTTTATAAGGTTAAAGCTTTAATTGCAGCCAACTACTGTCATAATGAAATTGAAAAATCTGATCCATAAGTTTGACTTGCATTACCTAGCTGCTAGGCCACGCCATCTATATTTTCTATCCCAATCAGTAACGTAGACCCATAAACATTTATTTCCTTAATTTTAACTCTCATTGGAACTTTGTAATATTTTCATATCAAGCAAACTCCTGTATCATACAGACCTGATCCTTCTTACTTGAAAATTATATTCCCAATAAGATGAAGCACTCTTGCCTCAATTCCAAGTGGATTTTGCTATTATTCTTTCACGCAATCCTTCCTTTGTTTATGAGCTCAACTTTGAAATCTGCAACAATTCCAGCTTTTTCAGATGAGTCTGATCGCTTGGCGTTACTTGACTTCAAGAGTCGGATTAGTGAAGACCCACTTCAAATCATGAGCTTGTGGAATGACTCCACCCATTTCTGCAGCTGGTTTGGTGTTACATGCAGCCCCTCCAGTACAACAGTCACGGTTCTGAACCTGGAAGCTCAAAGATTGTCTGGCTTCATAACACCTTCTATTGGAAATCTTACTTACCTTACTAGAATCAACCTGAGAAACAACAGCTTCTATGGTGAAATTCCTCAAGAACTGGGAAGACTACGGTACCTGCAGCATCTGAACTTGACTTACAATTCCTTTGGTGGGAACCTTCCAAGTAATCTATGTCATTGTACACAACTTAGAGTGCTTGATGTTGGTGCCAACAAACTTGTTGGGCAGATTCCAGAGCAGTACAGTTCATTGTCAAAGTTGGTTTCCTTGCGACTCGGTGCGAACAACCTTACAGGAACTATCCCAGCTTGGATAGGAAACTTTTCTTCTTTGTCTTTTCTTATCCTTGCCCGGAATAATCTACAAGGGTGCATACCTAGTGAGCTTGGCCGTCTATCGAGCTTGGAATTTTTTCAACTTTGTGGGAATAATCTATCTGGTACTATCCCTCCTCAGATTTATAATATATCTTCCATATTCTATTTCTCTGTTACTAAAAACCAACTGCATGGAAGCCTTCCACCAGATGTTGGCCTTACTCTTCCTAACCTTGAAACATTTGCCGGTGCTGTTAATAGTTTCACTGGACCTATTCCCGCGTCATTGTCAAATGCTTCTAGACTTCAGGTGCTTGACTTTTCTCAAAATGGCCTCACTGGGTCGGTGCCTCAAAATCTAGCAAGATTGAGCGGCTTGGTTAGACTTAATTTCGAAACAAATAGACTTGGAAATGGGAAAGTTGGTGACCTGAATTTTCTCGGTTCTTTGGCTAACTGCACTAGTTTGGAGGTCTTGGGTCTTGATTATAATCAATTTGGTGGAATACTGCCCAACTCCATAACCAACCTTTCATCCCAGCTAAGTATTCTTACTCTCGGTGGAAATATGATGCATGGAGGAATCCCCATTGGGATTGGGAACCTTGTTAACTTGACCGATTTGGGATTAGAAAATAACTATTTGAGTGGTCATCTCCCCGATACTCTTGCGAAGCTACCAAAGTTACAATTACTATATTTGAACTATAACAAATTTTCTGGGCCAATCCCTTCCACCTTAGGTAACTTAACTAAATTGATAAAGCTTTTTATGGAGCATAACAGATTTGAGGGAAGTATACCCACAAGTTTAGGAAACTGTCGAAATTTGCTTCAACTAAACCTTTCTAGTAACAATCTCAATGGTACCATACCAAAACAGGTTATTGGTCTTTCTTCCCTTGCGATTTCTCTGGTAATGTCTAATAATTCTTTGACTGGTACACTGCCATTTGAAGTGGGTAACTTAAAAATGATTGGGGAGTTAGATCTCTCAGGAAATAGATTATCAGGTGAAATTCCTTCTTCCCTTGGCAATTGTATTAGTTTGGTACATTTGCATTTGGAGGGTAATTCATTTGAAGGAGCGATTCCTCCATCTTTGAAGACACTTAGAGGTTTAGAAGAAATTGATCTTTCGCGCAATAACTTGTCAGGGCAAATTCCTGAATTTCTAAGCAAGTTTTTGTTTCTTAAGCATCTCAATCTTTCTCATAATGATTTTGAGGGAAACGTGCCAAGTGAAGGAATTTTTTCAAATGCAAGCGCAATTTCAATCTTTGGAAATGACAAGCTATGTGGTGGTGTCCCAGAATTACTATTACCAAAATGCTTCAAAAAGAGAACATGTTCATCTTTGAAATGCCTTGCACTCAAAGCAGTGATTCCTGTCATATTTGTACTTGCTCTGTTGTGTTTTTCCCTCACATGTTGCATGGTTAAAAAATGGAGAAAGAGACCTATGGCCGCATCTTCTTTACAAGATCGGCGATTGCCTTGCATATCTTATGCAGAACTCCAAGCATCAACAAATGGTTTCTCTAGGAACAATTTGATCGGTTCAGGTAGTTTTGGTTCTGTATACAAAGGAGTTCTTTCTAGCAATGGAGCAATTGTTGCAGTTAAAGTGTTAAATGTTCGACAGCGAGGAGCTTCCAAGAGTTTCATTGATGAATGCAATGCTTTGAGAAGTTTGCGCCATCGTAATCTCCTTAAGATTATCACTGCTTGCTCAAGCATTGATCATCAAGGGAACGAATTTAAGAGTCTAGTTTTTGAGTTCATGTCTAATGGAAGCCTAGACCAGTGGCTGCATCCTATTCCTATAGAGGATGAGAATCGTGAATACAAGAGATTGAGCTTTATTCAAAGACTAAACATAGCCATGGATGTTGCTTATGCATTGGAATATCTTCATCTCCATTGCGATACACCGATTGTTCATTGTGATGTAAAGCCAAGCAATGTTCTCCTTAATGAAGATATGGTTGCCCATGTTGGTGACTTTGGATTAGCGAAGTTCGTCTTTGAAGCATCAGATAATCCCTCAACAAATCAAACCATGTCAAATAGCTTGTCAGTTGCGCTGAAGGGTTCCATTGGGTACATTCCTCCAGGTATGTTTTCAACTTGCAGTAACTTGGCTTAAGTTTGACACAGCAGCTATAGACAAGAAGTCAAGCCTAATTTTTATAAGACCATGTCTAATTTTCAAGTCCGATACATATCAGACTTGAAAATTTCAATACTGGGAAATAAGTGTTTCTTTTTCTTTGTAAAAAAAAAAAAATGCAAAATTGTTAAATAGTAGTAAATATGCATTATTTTGGGGTAGTTCTAAAGTTTATAAGACTATAGTATCTTAGTGATAGTGTATTAATAAATTTCAGAGTATGGAATGGGCGGCCAAGTTTCCGTGCTTGGAGATATTTACAGCTTTGGGATACTCTTGCTGGAGATGTTCACTGGGAAAAAACCTACTGATGACATATTCAAAGATGGCTTGAGCATTCACAAGTTTACTACAATGGCTTTGCCAGAACATATCATGGATATAGTGGACTCGTCAATGCCCTTTGGAGAGGATGGAGAAGATGATGAGACAAATAACAATGACATAGAAGAAAGCACAATAATCAAAGAAGTTGATCGTCATTTCAATGCTAGAAGCAAAGTGGAGGATTGCTTGGTCTCAGTGTGGCGGATTGGACTCTTGTGCTCTGCAACATCACCTCATGAGCGATTGCCCACAAATGAAGTCGTCAACAAATTGAGGGCAATTAGAGACACATGCATTTTGACGTTGTCTAGCGTACCTCATCGAGGACAAACATAACTACCAACTACACCACACGCCAATAAGATAACGTCCACCCAAATGCATTGTCCAGCGAAAGTTGAAGAAGTCCTTCACGTCTGGAGTAATAGATGTGTGTTAGGAGTGACACTGTTATCATTTGTGTTTTATCTTCTACTTTTCTTACTTTTATTTCTTGTTGAATAAGTGGTATGACTTTATAAGGTTATGTAATTTAAAGCCATTGGTATCAGTTTCGTTAACCTTTGTGGATATTACAATTTCCTTGTAGAGGAGACGTCTGCGATAGCTTGGTGAGCCTCTTGTGTTTTCTTGCCTCTTATTATGTTTTCCATCAATGATTTTGGTCCTCTATGAATTAACATGATGAATGTAATGAATTAGTTTTTCACTCTTGGGTGTATATAATGTATATTCTTGGTTGCTTTGTTGCAGCTGGAACAAGGAGAGCAATGGAGCAGACATCTGGTAGGAGACATTCAATGGCTTTATCCAGTTCAGGGTTGAACTTTATAATTTTGTCGAATAGAGAGGATACAAAGTTTTTTAATTATAAGAGAAAATACAAGAATGTGACACTGTTCACTACCTAAGTGTAATGTTTGTGTTTTTTCTTCTACTTTTCTTACTTTTATTTCTTGTTTAATAAGTGGTATGACTTTATAAGGTGATGTAATTTAAAGCAATTGGTATCTGTTTCGTTAACCTTCGTGGATATTACAATTTCCCTGTGGATGAGACGTCTTTGATAGCTTAATGAGACTCTTGTGTTTTCTTTCCTCTTATTGTGTTTTCTATCAGTGCTTTTGCTCCTTTAGAATTCACAATGAATGTAATGAATTAGTTTTTCACTGTTGGATGTATATATGGTGTATTCTTGGTTGCTTTGTTGCAGCTGGAACAAGGAGAGCAATGGAGCAGAAATCTGGTAGGAAACATTCAGTGGCTTTATCTAGTTCAAGGTTCAAATTAACTCTGTAATTTTGTTGAATAGAGAGGATGCAAAGTTGTTCATAACAGAAAATACAAGAATGTGACACTGTTCATTGTCATTGTGAGAATCTATTTCCTGAGGAATATTATTGGCCATCTTTAACATGAGCTTTGAGGTGGTTGCAATATTGTGTTTGTGCAGGTATGCTAGTCTGTATTTCTGCATTTTCATTGATAATTCATCACTATGTGTAGATTCTGAACCGATATTTTGGCAGTACTCTTAGTGACTTATTCATATGGGTACTTTTCTTCCTTTTCATTGGGCTGTGATAAAGGATGGACATCCTTGTAATTTACTCATGCTTTGCAGGTCTGTGAGCTGGACTTGATCTTCAACTTCCACAAGGTATGTCCATTATGCATGCTTTATGGCCAACGTTTCTATGCCCTTGGCATTTGATTTGAGGATAGTTTATATTTCCACCCTATCCGCCAGTTTATAAATGACTCGAGCTTTTCAGTAATTTGTTGTCTTTTACCTGATCAAGTATGTAATGTTTGTTGTGAGTTATAGGGTTAGCTAAAACAGAGGAGTCAGAAAGAGTACGGATATTGAAATGCTACAAATAAACCTCATTGTATTTGTTCAGATTTGTTGTGAGTGATGTGTATCTTGTAGGACCAGATTGGTGTGTCCACTGTGTTTGTTTTGTGAAGCAATATATATAATCTAGTTTTTTTTACACATCTTTACTCTTTAGATGTCTTATAAGGGTGTTATTTTTACCTATGATGTGGCTCCTTTTAAAAAATGTCATTACTACTTAAGTGACTAACATTTTTAAAGGAGGAATAATACATCTTGAGTGAGTACTTGGGGTAATCCTATTAAGCTTTTCTTGTTGCAGTATGATTTTTTTTTTTTTTTAATGATCAAATATAATGGTTTTAAATGCAGGTTTCTTTCATGGACAATTGCACAATTATACTGGCATTTAGGATGCTAGCTATAGCAAGTCCTTGTGTGATCCTTTAGTTGTTTAAAGGAATTTTGACTAAAAATGTATAAGTTTCCCATTTATCTGTATAGTTAGCTATTGTCAACTTAAAAAGGGTCATCGACACCCCCATTAACACAGGCACTGTATATATCCTCATAGATGGTGTCGTAAAGCTTTCAGCTGTTTATGTTCCAATTTATGTAGAAGTCCTTTACACACTATCATGATCCTTTTAGTCTATAATTCTACTAGTAAAGAAGTTACATGTTTGTCCAGAAATTATGTATACATAAGCGATAGTTTGTTTCATTATGTCCAGAAAAATGTCAAGGTATTTACTCTGGATGTTCCTTAATTAACCCACGAGTTATTTGAAGCTATTCAAACCCAGACTTGCAATGAGGTAAAGAGACAACATATATTAATTGCTACCCAATGTCCAAAACTATGACAAATAGAAAACTGTCTTACATCTATTAAATGACGATTGCTTACATAGAAAAGTGACTTTTTCAATAACAAAATCTATGAAGAGGAAAATTATACATTGGAAAAATGCCCACTTATCCAACTAATTCTCCCATTTCCTATTTTACCAAATATATTATGTCACAAAACCATGCATACTTTATAATCAATGCCAATGGACAGGTGTGGAGAAGATCCACCTCACACGCATTAAGATCCTTAAAAGAACATTCAAGATAGTTGGTTTGGTTTGGTCCACTAATGTGGTAGAGAGAGTCAAAAACCAAGAATGACCGGCCGACGTACGTTTGGTGGTGGCTTACCAACCTCTCACATTAATATCCAGAAACTCTGTTGAGGCCTAGGTGGCCGGATATAGAAGAATTGCGTAGAATGGGATTATTTTCTTCCCTTTTATCCTTTACAAGACATTTGATTTGACACCAATTTGATCCACATTACCAACCAAGAACTAGTCAATGGTAAGATGAAAAGGGTGAAAGATGTAGAGCATGCCTGTCGGCTGTCACAGACACACCCGCCATTCTAGCTTGTAATATGAATGTCTCTGTACTACTGTGGCCTTCTGGGATGTATTCAGGCTCTCTTTCCTTAATATGTCATCATCTTGGTTTTTGTCCATGTTTGCCATCAAGGGTTCTACCCACCCACTTGTATTTATGTGTTGAATATAGAAAAGCACAAATTTGAAGAGCAACTTTTAGAAGTTACCAAATTATAACAAGCTCCCTACATTATATCAAATTTAAAATTCAATATTTAATTTAATATAAAGAGTTTGTTATTTGGTAACTTTTAAAAGTAGCTCTTCAAAAATTTGACAAATTAACTTTTCTTCCTCAAATTAATTTTTTATTTGAAGAGGCCATTGTGAATACTCTAAGAACACTGGTAGTAGTTTTCCTTAAAATTTCTTTAAATTTAGGAAGCTAAACTATTTTTTGCTTCATAATTCAAATAAACTCTACGATAGCTTCACTTATTATTTTCCTATATTATTTAAATTAAATTTTAAGTGAAAGAGAGAGGGAAAAGAATGCCTGTTAAATATTCTTTCAAATAAATGTTAGAGGAAATTAAGATAAATATTTTTATATTAAAATAATATTAAGAAAAGTAAAAGTGTTATCCTTTTTTTTTCTTTGTTTATGAAACACCAAGAAAATCTGATTTAGGAAACACCAAGAGGTAGAGAGTCCAAGCAACACGCAATTAATGGAAGTCTAAAGGTAGGGGTAAAGAGGAAGAAAACCCTATATGAAAAGAATTATATGGATTGAGAAGAGGAGTTATGGAAGTTTAGGTTGTTGTAGGCAAGCCAAAGGTTCGAAATGGCTAAGATCGAAAACAAGGAACCAGGGGATGTGAAAACAAAGTATGTGTAAAGAATAGGTGGTCTTTTGGTAACATTCAAAGATGGATCGATGCGAGAAATCTGATCAATAATATAACATAGAATAGGTGGTCCATCTTTATTAACAATGTTTTTTTGTTATATAGAGAGGAGATAGCAATTCAGACCCAGAATGTCCCCTCAATTTCGTCGGGTGAGTGTAAGCGCCAAAAAACCAATCCAAGAAAAACTAGAGTCCTTCAATTGGCCCCACCGCCCCATGTGTAACGCTCTATTCCCACACTTCTCAGGAGGTCACCCATCCTGATACTACTTTCGCATAGTTCTGATGGGATCATGACCATCATGGATTTAAATTGCGTTATTGTCAAGAAGAATGCGACTATACATATAGGCACATCCTTATCCCCAAGCGATGTGGGCGTCACACCATATCTTCGGAATGCTTTCCCCTAAACTTTATAACCTTCAATTTCTTTAACTATAAATAAGTGGGGCTAAAGATTTAATTGCAGCCAAATACTACCATAATGAAATTGAAAAATCTAGTACACAAGTTTGACTTGCATTCCCTGCTAGGTCACGCCATCTATATTTTATATCCTAATCACCAATCGGTAGACCCACAAATATTTTCATATCAAGGAAACTCCTGTATATATCAGACTTGGAGTACCTTACTAGAAAACTATATTTCCAACTAAATGAAGCACTCTTGTCTGCATTCCAAGAGGATTTTGTTTTTATTCTTTCACGGAATCCTTCTTTTGTTTATGAGCCAAACTTTGAAATCTGCGAGAATTCCTGCTTTTGCAGTTGAGTCCGATCGCATGGCGTTGCTTGACTTGAAGAAACGGATTAGTGAAGACCCACTTCAAATCATGAGCTCATGGAATGACTCCACCCATTTTTGTAATTGGTTTGGTGTAACATGCAACCCCTCCACTAAAAGAGTCATCATTCTGAACCTACAAACTCAAAGATTGGTTGGCACCTTAACACCTTCTATGGGAAATCTTACTTACCTTACTGGAATCATCCTAGGAAACAACAGCTTCTATGGTGAAATTCCTCAAGAATTGGGAAGACTAGGGCGCCTGCAGGATCTCAACTTGAGCAGGAATTCCATTGGTGGGAACCTTCCAAGTAATCTAAGTCATTGTACACAACTTAGAGTGCTTGATGTTGTTTACAACAAACTTGTTGGGCAGATTCCAGAGCAGTTCAGTTCATTGTCAAAGTTGGTTTACCTGAGACTTGCTGTGAACAACCTTACAGAAAGTATCCCAGCATGGATAGGAAACTTGTCTTCTTTGTATAATCTTTCCCTTGCCCAAAACAATCTACAAGGGAGCATACCTAGTGAGCTTGGCCGTCTATCAGGCTTGGGATTTTTTCAACTTGCTTTGAATAATCTGTCTGGTACTATCCCTCCCCTAATTTATAATATATCTTCCATTTACTTTTTCTCTGTTACTCAAAACCAGCTGCATGGAAGCCTTCCACCAGATGTTGGCCTTACTCTTCCTAACCTTGAAATATTTTACGGCGGTGTTAATAGTTTCATAGGACCTATTCCCGTGTCATTGTCAAATGCTTCTAGACTTAGGCATCTTGAATTCGGTAAAAATTATCTCACTGGGACAGTGCCTCAAAATCTAGCAAGTTTGCGAGACTTGGTTAAACTTAATTTCCATCACAATAGACTTAAAAATGGGAAAGTAAGTGGCCTGAATTTCCACGGTTTTTCGGCTAATTGTTCTAGTTTGGAGTTCTTGGATCTTTCTTATAATCAATTTGATGGAGTACTGCCCAGCTCCATAACCAACCTTTCCTCCCAGCTGAGTTGGCTTGATATAGGTGGAAATAGGATATATGGAGGCATCCCCATTGGGATTGGGAACCTTGATAACTTGACCCTTCTGGGATTACAAAATAACTACTTGGGTGGTCCTCTCCCGGATGCTCTTGGGAAGCTCCAGCAGTTGCAAGTACTATATTTGAACAATAACAAATTTTCGGGGCCGATCCCTTCCTCCTTATTTAACCTAACTAAATTGACAAAACTCTTTATAGAGAGAACATATTTGAGGGAAGTATACCCCCAAGCCTAGGAAATTGCCAAAATTTGTTTCAACTAAACCTTTCCAGTAACAACCTCAATGGTACCATACCAAAAGAGGTTATTGGTCTTTCTTCCCTTTCGATATCTTTGGACATGTCTCATAATTTTTTGACAGGTACACTACCATTTGAAGTGGGTTACTTAAAAAATCTTGGTGAGTTAGATCTTTCAAAGAATAGATTGTCAGGTGAAATCCCTACTACACTTGGTAGTTGTACTAGTTTGGTGAGTTTGCATTTGGAGGGTAATTCATTTGAAGGAGCTATTCCTCCATCTTTGGAGGCACTAAGAGGTTTAGAAGAAATTGATCTTTCGTGCAATAACTTGTCAGGACCGATTCCTGAATTTCTCTGTAAGTTTTTGTCACTTAAGCATCTCAATCTTTCTCATAATGATCTCGAGGGGAAAGTGCCAAGTGAAGGGATTTTCTCGAATGTAAGTGCAATTTCAATATTTGGAAATAACAAGCTATGTGGTGGTGTCCCAGGATTACTTTTACCAAAATGCTACACAAAGAGTCCACACGCATCCGTGAAAAGCCTTGCACTCAAAGTAGTAATTCTTGTCATATTGGCACTTGCTCTATTGTGCTTTTCCCTCACATGTTGTATGGTTAAAAGATGGAGAAATAGGGCTTTGGCCACATCTTCCTTAGAGGATTGGCGATTGGGATATATAACTTACGCAGAACTCCAAGCATCAACTACTGGTTTCTCTGTGAACAATTTGATCGGTTCAGGTGGTTTTGGTTCTGTATATAAAGGAGTTCTTTCAAGCAATGGAGTAATTGTTGCAGTTAAAGTGTTAAACCTTCTCCAGCAAGGAGCTTCCAAAAGTTTTATTGATGAATGCAATGCTTTGAAAAGTTTACGCCATCGTAATCTCCTTAAGATTATCACTGCTTGCTCAAGCACTGATCATCATGGGAATGATTTCAAGAGCCTAGTTCTTGAATTCATGTCTAATGGAAGCCTAGATCAGTGGCTGCATCCTATAGAGGATGAGCAACATCGATGCAAGAGCTTGTGCTTAATTCAGAGATTGAACATAGCCATGGGTGTTGCTTTTGCATTGGAATATCTTCATCTCAGTTGCCAAACACCGGTTGTTCACTGTGATATAAAGCCAAGTAATGTCCTCCTCGATGAAGATATGGTAGCCCATGTTGGCGACTTTGGACTAGCAAAGTTCATCTTTGAAGCATCCCATAATCACTCCAAAAGTCAAACCATGTTAGACTTGTCAGATGCACTGAAGGGTTCCATTGGGTACATTCCTCCAGGTATATTTTCAACCAGTAAATTGTTAAATAGTAGTACACATGCATTAATGTATACATTCTAAGTTTAGAAGATTATAGTATCTTAGTGATCATATATTAATAAATTGCAGAGTATGGGATGGGTGGCCAAGTTTCCGTACTTGGAGATATTTACAGCTATGGGGTACTTTTGCTGGAATTGTTTACTAGTAAAAGACCTACCGATGACATGTTCAAAGATGGTTTGAGCATTCAAAAGTTCACTGCAATGGCTTTGCCGGAACATGTCATGGATATAGTAGACTCGTCAATGCCCTTGGAAGAAGATGATGATGATGAGACAAATAACGATGACAAAGAAGAAAATGCAAGAATCAAAGAAGTTGATTGTCATTTCAATTCTGGAAACAGAGTGAATGAGTGCTTGTTCTCAGTGTTGCAGATTGGACTCTTGTGCTCTGCAACATCACCTCATGAGCGGTTGCCCACAAATGTTGTCGTCAACAAATTGAGGGCAGTTAGAGATGCATTCATTTTGGCAAAGTCCAGATAGCATACATCACGAGCTGAGGCATGTCAATAAGCTAGATAACGTCCACCCAAATGCATGGTCAAGCTGAAGTTGAAGTCCTTCACGTTTGAAGTAATAAATATGTGCTAGAAGTGTCATTGTTATAATTTGTCTTTTATCTTCTATTTCTCCTATCTTTAATTTCTTATCGAATAAGTGGTAGGACTTTATAAGGTAGTGTAATTGGAACTGATTGGTACCTGTAAAAATTATATATTCAGTTTATCTCAATTTTCTTGGGGATGAGACATTTCTGATAGCTTGGTGAGACTCCATAGCTTTGTTTGTGTTTTCTTGCCTCCTGTTGTATTTTCCATCAGTGCTACATTTGCAAAATGCAGGAAATCCCACTAGAAAAATAATTCAAAGATCAACTTCCAGCTTTACAGTCTTGGACAAGATAAGAGAAAGCCTTGTTTCGAAATTCGTATTAAGGATAATATCCACAAAGCTTTGCGAAAATGCTCAGATATTGCTCTGAAAAAGAGATGCATTGAATTGTCAACATACAGAGCTTCCTTGCAGGCAGTGTACTTAATTTGATACAGAAAGAAAATCTCAGTGGGAAAATAAAAAATATATTTAAGTCAATAAAACTTGAACCATCAGCATCAAAGTTTGCAGATAAAATGACAGTTAGCAGCTTAGGAGCAACACTTGAAGCTGCAATGTAAAAATCTGATTTTTAATGTCAAAGTCACATCTTCAAACTGCCACCTCCTTGATTCACCAATTCATTGTATATGGAAGCTTCACATTAATTAACACTTGCAAGATATCAGAATGGGAGCCATACAATTTATACTCTACCTATAGAAATTAACATACCAAAATATAATTTTGGGTATGGTGGCATTAAGATAGTTTTGAGAAAGGATTCCAATATCGGAAGGAATGGTCCCTGTTAACTGTTAAGAGGTTCTTTTCAAGGCGGGCTGAGTAGAATTGAGTTGCATTGGCTAGGGCCTAGGGGTGATGGAATGTGCCCTGAAAACTCATTTTCAGACAAATCCAATTTCTGCAGCATCCTAGGGTTTTTGATAGTGGCAGGAATCTCCCCTGTTAGATTAGTTTTCTCCATTGTCAATTTAGTCAAGTTAATTAACAATATTCTTTATCCCAGGAGGGATGTTTCTGGTTAATTGATTTCTTCCTAAACTCACTGACAGAAGTTGGGTTGAGAGATTTGCTATAGTTTGAGTAGTTGCTGTAGAGCGCCCCTCCGAATTGATTGTCACCGAAATCCATCATCTTCAAAAAGTCCTGCATTTACTCAAAGACTTAAAGAAGCTCAAGCCATCAACTTCTCCTCTCCCAAGGGAATTGGAAGCGAGAACCAGCCATCATAGACTAGGTAAGCCTCCAAAATCTGTAATATTTTTCCAGTGAAATTGCTCCCATTGATATCCAGTTCAACAAGCTTACAAGCATTGGATAATGATGCTGGAAGAGGTCCAGTAAAATGACTTTGACCCATATTTAAGACTTTCAAGTTGGGAAGAGTGATAGCAGAATGTAAAAAAGGGAATACAGAAAACATAATTACAAATCTATGCATGGTCAAGCTAATGTTGAAGAAGTCTTTCATGTCTGGAGTTGGATTATGTCATGTCTGGAGTAATAGATATGTGTTAGGAGTGTTATTGTTATCATTTGTAACTCCTGTATTTTCTTGCCTCCTATTGTGTTGTTCTTGCCTCCTACTGTGTTTTCCATCAGTGCTGCGTCAAAGTGGTATTAGAGTAAAGGCTCCTATTTGCGAAGCTTATGTTATGATTTTAATATCTACAAATCTTAGGCCAGAAATGGAGAACCATTGTGAGTATTTAAATTATACTAGGACAAATATTTAATGTGTGACTATTTGCTTCGTTAATATTGTTTTCTCATGACATGCATCATAGTTGTTTTGAAGTTTTAAGGTTAACAAACTTAACCCTGCTGAGGGCGTTACAACACATACAATCCTCCGTGTTTGTGCGAACCCGTCTAAACCCCATTGTTTAGGGATTGTGATTCCCTATTATTACTTATTAGGCTGCTTGAATTTTATAAAAATTTAGATAGCCAAAGAGACTGGTTGTAAGGCCCTCCGGCCCCAGACATATACGTCCCGCATCCTAACTTACTCAAGCAGCTGGGCTCTAAATCCTGATCTAAATTTCACATAAATTCAAGCAATCTAGTAGCAAGGAATCCTCATCCCTTTTTTGTTGTCCTAATAGGTAGAGTTCTATCATGGAAATGCTAGCCGGACAGGAGTGTCAACATTTGACCGCTCCTTCTACCATTTTTTGTCCAAAAAAAAAAAAAAATTAATACAATCTAATTTGTAATTTCACATAGAACTTCTATGAGAACGACGACCCAGGTAATTGATAAAAGGTTGATCTCTATGACTTTTCTCTTCTTTTCAATATGTTAAAATACTGTTGCATTTCATAGAACACGTTCTTGCTTGATGATGAAGATCAATCACTTCCAATTTCAATGTTGTTTTATATAGTTAATAATAAAATTATATTAGGGTCATGTTTAGACTATCACATACAAACGCTATGTTCTATATTACTATTATTCTGTCATCTATAGCCATTAGATCGATCAAGATCTCCATGCAATTAGGTTGCTCATTACACGGTGCAATGGGTGAGTGGGCACTCAGGTCTACCCTACTCCAACAGCCCAGGTAACCCGAGTAGGTGGGGTTTGGACTAAACGAGCACCTACCCAAAAAGAGTCCGGTCGAGTGCCTTCTCATATGAGGCTCCCATTGCAATGGGCAGCTTCATTTCTTCTGATTTCCATCCATAGCCGTTAATTTAGAGAACGACTCTAACTTCAAAATTCAGCGTTAAATCAACCCTGATGAAACTTAAATACCTAAAATGCCCTTTTTTTTAAATTTTACAAAAAAAAAAAAAAAAAATGATTTTATCAAGTTTGACCCACAACTTGGGTCACAGTAGTGACCTTGTAACCCAGCATGGGCCCCTTTTTTGTTTTGTTTTTGTTTTTTTTTTTTTTTTTTTCAAATTTTAATAATTTTAATTATAGTATTTTTGTAATTTTATAAATTTTACAGAAGTATAAGAAACATTTTATTGATAAACTGTTTGATAACGCTGAATTTTGACGAAAGGGTTGACATTGCAAACTTGTAAAAGACCTTTACCTCTAAATTGACACTTTTTAATTAAATTTAAGGGCATGATTGCAAAAGTGATAAAAGATTGGTAAGTAAAGTTTTCTCTAAAAGTAATCCTACTAAAAATCCCTATCAAGATAAATCTTCTCTCCTATCTTTAATAAAATTACTAACCCTAATTCTAATCTTATCACCTGGCTAATTAAGCGCATAACACATTCATAGAGCTCTATGATTCGTCGATAAAATACATAGAGCGACAAACATTAATTGCAGTTCATATTAATATAGCCTAACGGACTTGAGCATCGCGTAGACTAAACGTGGAAACGATCCTCTTTCATAATCTTTTTTTCTAGGATTTTTACAACTTGGCCTATAAAAATAAATGGAATTATTGATCAGGCTAATAGACTTTTTTCTTTACCTCCTAATTCATTTGTGAGCTAGGTGGGTTTGTAAATGAACAAGTTGTTCATAAACATCTCGAAGTCAACTTATATAAACATGGCTAGAGAGTTTGGTTCATTTAATAAATAAATTAAGCCGAATTCCTATAAATTTTACTCGTATAACTTTATTTTTAATTTTTTTTTTTTTTTATAAAATTATTCTTAAGAGAAAAGATAATTTTTTCTTTCTAATGTGATAAAAATAGTTTGAATTAATTGTGAGTTTTGATATAAATATGTGTAGATATGTGTGTGTGTGTGCGCGCGCGCATGTGTGTGAAGTGAATGTATGTATATACTATAAAACATACACATAGTTGAGATTGAATTGTTTAATATTCAAGTCAATTTATCTAATTAATTCAAATGATAAAATCTTAATAATAATTAATTATGAATTTACAAAAATAAATAAATACTCATGATATTAACTTTATAGTTTATACAATGAATAAATAAGTTAATTGGGGACAGGCTTACATGCGGAGTGCACGCGGAAGTTTTGTCTACCGCCAGGATGTCTTCTAAGGGTTTTTTAACCCTTAGAAGAAAATTACCGTGAATTAATTTAAAAAAAAAAAACAAAACAAAACTACCGTGAATTAAAATCAACTACCGTTAAGACTGCTTGGTTTTTTTTTCTTCTCTCTCAACCAAATAATTCTCTTCTTCTTTTTGGGACCAAAACGACTCCAAGCAGATTTTTTATATTATCAAACTCCAAAACATTTGAGATATGTTGATATTATGATAGAGTCCTGTGTTTTTTTTTAAGCTAGACGTGGCATGGGTGGCTTTGGAAGTACAAAATTCAGCCTTTGAGAAAGACAAAGCTTTGGTCTCTCCGTCTCTGTACTTTCCTCTTGAAACTTGCCAAGAAAAAGAGGAATTTCGGTGGGCACCATGAAGAGAAGAGAAAATAAAGAAACAGATTAAGAAGAAGTAGAAGAAGCAAAGAGGAATTTCGGTGGAAGACAGGAAGAGGAGGAAATTAAAGAAACAGAGAATTTCAAGAGGAAGAAACAGATTCAGAAAAAAGAAGAACAGCCAAAAGAGAATTATTTGGAGTCGTTTAGGAAACAGATTCAGAAGAAGAAGAGAATTATTTGTCTACCGGCTTGGAGTCGTTTTGGTCCCAAAAAGAAGAAAGAGAATTACTTGTTTTGAATGGGAGTTCACGGCCATAAGAGAGAGAAGAAAAAAAAACCAAATAGACTTAACTGTAGTTTATTTTAATTCACGGTAGTTTGTATTTTTTTTATTTTAACTCACCGTAGTTTCACGGTAGTTTTCTTTTAAGGGTTAAAAAACCCTGAGAAGAGATCTTGGCCGGTAGATTAAACTACCGCAGACCGCAGGTAAGCCAAATCCAGTTAATTGAGCAATTTTGCCTCGATGCAGGCTCGATTACATGCCTAGATGCAGCCTCTTATCTGCCCTCAGGCCTAGACATGTCTATGGACGGGCCAGGCCCAAGCTACGCGCTTTATAGTCCTGTTAGGCCCGGCCTGGGAGCAACCGCACCAGTAGCCCTGCTTGGGCTTGAATACTAGTCCCGATTGAGACACGGCAAAGACATGACAGTATGACACCGTCCTACTTCTACATCGAACGGTGCAGATTAATCTCCCTGACAACCGACTGTGACCCTTAAGGAATCGACGTTCAGAAGAATCCAAGCTCAAAATAATCTATGACCCCTGCTCATAGCGACAGGTGGTGTTGGGAGGTGCCTTCCGGGTAAATTAAGAAGGTGATCATTATGTTGTTGGATGGATTTGTGCCATTTGTTCATTATTTGTTGTAGGTGATCAATTTGATTTGTTTATTAATAGATTATTTCACGACATTTGGTTGCCATTTGTTTATGTTCTTGGAAGGCCTGCAGGAACAACGGGAAGAATATAAAAATGATGATGCAAGTAGTATATTTATCAATGCTTCTTTGTTCTTTTCTCCTCGTACGCACCTTTAATTTCACCATCAAGTTTCATTATTTAAATTAATTTATTCTTGTTGCTTACTGGAAAAATGGTTTCTAAGAGGTTTATATATTGATGATTCCTTCCCGCCCGTCCGGCTTATTGGAAAACACCTATTCACCTCATATATATATATATATATATATATATATATATATATGTTAGGTTATGTTTTGGCACATTTGGTGTGCATGTAAGTTGGTGAAAATGAAGCATCTCAACATGTCCAGAAAACTGATTTTAGAAAGGCTTGTCCGGACCGCCAGAAGCCAAGTCCGGACCCAATATCCAGAAAACTCAATCTGAAGGATATGTTTGGACCGTCAGAAGCTGGGTCCAGACCGCATTTCCAGCAACGATGTTTTGAAGGGGAGGTCCGGACCGCCAGAAGCTGGGTCCGGACCCAATTTTCAGCAAGCCCATTTTGCATGGCCTGTCCGGACCCCACAGGTTTACGCATATGTAACCCTAGCCGTGTCCAGACACCCACTCATCCCTGTCCAGACATAGCCACTAAATTGCTGTTTATTTTCTATTTAAACAATCTGTGTTGCCTATTATATGTACGTATTTTGGGGAGCAAAAACAAAGAGCTTAGAGAGAGATATTGTTCTAGTTTATGTGAGTAAAGATTAAATACGTGAAGTCAATCGAAGTTCCGGTGAAAGGAAATCTTTTAGAAGAATTATGCCAGATGTTCTGGAAAGGGGTACTGCGGTAGAAGTCAAGTAGGTCGCTTGTCGTGTACAAGGAAGAGTCAATTACAAAGGTTTTGTAATTCTTCTTGTATTACTTATTCTTCTTATAGTGGATTGATTTCCTGAGTTTGGCTACCCCGGAGAGGTTTTACGTTTAGAGAGTTCTCTAAATGGTTTTCTCTTCGTAACCAAATATCTGTGTTCTTATTTTTCATTACATATCTGAATTTGGTTGATTATTAATTGTTAGGTCAGATCTTATTCCGCTTAATATTTGTGAATCACCTAGACATTTGAATAGGTGTCGTTTGGAGTCGTAATTAGGTTTTTCAATATATATAGATGTTGTTTTAAGGGTCGTTGGCCAAATTTCACATGCCATAATTTCATTAAATATCATAGTGAAATTGAATATCTACTCCAGAAGTTTGAACCACGCGCGCCATCTAGCTATACTTTCTAACCCAATATTTTCATATCAAGCAAACTCCAGTACGAGACTTGTTCCTTGAAAATTATATTTCCAACCAGATGAAGCACTCATTTCTGCATTCCAAGTGGATTTTGTTCATGTTCTTTCATGGAATTCTTCTTTTGTTTATGAGCCCAAGTTTGAAATCTGCAAGAATTCCCGCTTTTGAAGATGAGTCTGATCGCTTGGCGCTACTTGACTTCAAGAATGGGATTAGTGAAGACCGACTTCAAATCATGAGTTTATGGAATGACTCTACCCATTTCTGTAATTGGTTTGGTGTTACATGCAGCCCCTCCAAAAGAGTCATGGTTTTGAACCTGGAAGCTCAACGATTGGCTGGCTCCATAACGCCTTCTAGAGGAAATCTTACTTACGTTACTGGAATCAATCTGAAAAACAACAGCATCTATGGTGAAATTCCTCTAGAAATGGGAAACCTAGGGCGTCTACAACATCTCAACTTGAGTTCCAATTCCCTTAGTGGGAACCTTCCAACTAATCTAAGTACAGAACTTAGAGTGCTTGATGTTGGTGTCAACAAACTTGTTGGGTGGATTCCAGAGCAATTTAGTTCATTGTCAAAGTTGATTTTCCTCAATTTTGGTGCGAACAACTTTACAGGAACTATCCCAGCATGGATAGGAAACTTTTCTTCTTTGCATTTTCTAGTCCTTCTCCTGAACAATCTACAAGGGAGCATACCAAGTGAGCCTGGTCGCATATCGAGCTTGGGGTATTTTCAACTTGGTGGGAATAATCTGTCTGGTACTATCCCTCCTTTGATTTATAATATATCTTCCATATACTATTTCTCTGTTACTCAAAACCAACTGTATGGAAGTCTTGCACCAGATGTTGATCTTACCCTTCCTAACCTTGAAATATTTGCCGGCGGTGTTAATAGTTTCACATGACCTATTCCTGTGTCATTGTCAAATGCTTCTAGACTTCAGTTGCTAGACTTTGCTAATAATGGTCTCACTGGAATGGTGCCTCAAAATCTAGCAAGTTTGCGTGGCTTGGTTAGACTTAATTTCTATATGAATAGGCTTGGAAATGGGAAAGCTAGTGACCTTAATTTTATCGATTTTTTGGCCAATTGTACTAGTTTGAAGGTCTTGGGTCTTGCTGGTAATCAATTTGGTGGAGTACTACCCAATTCCATAGCCAACCTTTCGTCCCTGTTAAATACTCTTGTTATGGGTCTAAATATGATACATGGAGGCTTCCCCGTTGGGATTGGGAACCTTGTTAACTTGATCACTCTGGGATTAGAAGGTAACTATTTGGGTGGTCCTCTGCCGGACACTCTTGGAATGCTCTAGCAGTTACAGGTACTATATTTGGACTATAATAGATTTTCAGGGCCGATCATTTCCTCCATAGGTAATTTAACAAAATTGACAAAGCTCTTTATAGATGAGAACAGATTTGAGGGAAGTATACCCCCAAGCCTAAGAAACTGTCAAAATTTGCTTCAACTACACCTTTATAGTAGCAATCTCAATGGTACCATACCTAAAGAGGTTATTGGTCTTTCTTCCCTTTCGATTTCTTTGGTCATGTCTAATAATTCTTTGATAGGTACACTTCCATTTGAAGTGGGCTACTTAAAAAATCTTGGGGAGTTAGATCTCTCGAACAATAGAATATCTGGACAAATTCTTGCTTCCCTTGGTAGTTGTATTAGTTTGGAACGTTTGTACTTGGAGGGCAATTCATTTGAAGGGGCAATTCCTCAATCTTTGAAGAAACTAAGAGGTTTAGAAGAAATTGATATTTCGCGGAATAACTTGTCGGGGTAGATTCCTGAATTTCTCAACAAGTTTTTATCACTTAAGCATCTCAATCTTTCTCACAATGATCTCGAGGGGAAAGTGCCAAGTGAAGGGATTTTTTTGAATGTAAGCGCAATTTCAATCTTTGGAAATGGCAAACTATGTGGTGGTGTCCCAGAATTACTTTTACCAAAATGCTACAAAAAGAGTCCACATTCATCTATGAAAAGCCTTGCACTCAGAGTAGTAATTCCTATCATATTGATAATTGTTTTATTGTGTTTTTTCTTCACGTGTTGTATGGTTAAAAAGTAGAAAAAGATGTCTTTGGCCGTATCTTCCTTAAAGGATTGACAATTGGCCTATATATCTTACGCAAAACTCTAGGCATCAACTAATGTTTCTCTGTGGACAATTTGATCGGTTCAGGTAGTTTTAGTTCTGTATACAAAGGAGTTCTTTCTAGCAATGGAGCAATTGTTGCAGTTAAAGTGTTAAACCTTCAACAACGAGGAGCTTCCAAGAGTTTCATTGATGAATGCAATGCTTTGAGAAGTTTACGCCATCATAATCTCCTTAAGATTATCACTGCTTGCTTAAGCAGTGATAATCAAGGGAACGACATTAAGGGTCTAGTTTTTGAGTTCATGTCTAATGGGAGCCTAGACCAGTGGTTGTACCCTATAGAGGATGAGCAACATCAATGCAAGAGATTGAGCTTTATTCAAAGAATGAACATAGCCATGGATGTTGCTTATGCATTGGAATATCTTCATCTCCATTGCGAAACGCCGATTGTTCATTGCGATGTAAAGCCAAGCAATGTCCTCCTCAATGAAGATATGGTAGCCCATGTTGGTGACTTTGGATTAGCAAAGTTCGTCTTTGAAGCATCCTATAATCCCTCCAAAAATCAAACAGTGTCAGATTGTTTGTCAGTTGCATTGAAGGGTTCTGTTAGGTACATTCCTCCAGGTATGTTTTCAATTTGCTGTAACTTGGCTCAAGTTTGACACAACAAACATGAACAAGAGGTCAAACCTAAGTTTCATAGGACCAAGTCTAAATTTTAATTTCAATAATATATATTTCAAAGGAAAATTTCAATACTAGGGACCATAGGAAATAAGTGCTTCCTTTTTTTTTCTTTTTTTTTTTCATCAAAAAATACACTTAATTGTTAAATAGTTGGAAATATGCATTAATGGATATATTCTTAAGTTCAGAATAACACTCTATTATCTTAGTGATCATGTATTAATAATAAATGGCAGAGTATGGAATGAGTGGCCAAGTTTCCATGCTTGGAGATATTTACAGCTTTGGGATTCTCTTGCTGGAGATGTTCACTGGGAAAAGACCTACCGATGACATGTTCAAAGATGGCTTGAGCATTCACAAGTTCACTACAACGGCTTTGCGAGAATGTGTAATGGATATAGTGGACTTGTCATTGACCTCTAGAGAAGGTGGGGAAGATGTTGATGATGAGACAAATAACGATGGCATAGAAGAAAATGCAATAATCGAAGAAATTGATCCTCATTTCAATGCCAGAAGTAGAGTGGAAGATTGCTTGGTCTAGTGTTGCATATTGGACTCTTGTGTTCTGCAACATCACCTTATGAGCGCATGCCCACAAATGATGTCGTCAACAAATTGAAGGAAATTAGAGACGCGTGCATTTTGATGGAGTCCAACGTACATCACCAACCGAGGACAAACATAAATACCAATTACACCACACGTCAATAAGGACCAAATGCTCAAAGTGGTATGAGAGCCAAATGCTCTTATTTATTAAGCTATGTTAGGGCAGGAATGGAGAACCACTGTGACTATTTAAATTATATTATGGCAATTTCAATATGTGACGACCTTTTGCTTCCGTAAAAATTGTTTTCTCATGACATATATAGATCATAGTGGTTTGGAAGCTTAGAGGTACTTAGCAAGCCTAACGGTCCCAGGTTGGGGGCATTACAACATCTACAATCCTTCGTGTTTGAGCGAACCCGTCTGAATTCCTCTTCTTTAGGCATTGGGATTCCCTATTATTACTTATTCGGCTGCCCAAATTTTATAGAAATTCGGGTAGCCAAAGAAAGGAGGTTGTGGGCCGATTTACCCTGAACAAATAAGTCTCTCATCCTAATTTACTTGAAGATGTGGGTTCCATAGCCTCCCTCTCTTAAACCGCTCAAATTTTACAGAAATTTAGGCAATCTAATAGAAATGAATCCTCCTCCCTTGTTGGCCGTCCTAATGGGTAGAGTGCTATCATGGAAATGCTAGATGGAGTGTCAATATTACATTTTTACTAACTTCGAAAGAAAACAAGCCAATAAGCCACAAAGTTTACCTGCCATTAGACACCATGCATAAAGTATGTCAGTAACTTCATTGAGAGTAAACAAAATATGGATTACCTCATCAGCCTCATTAACATCAATGGCGTAAATCTTTAAGTGGGTGAGATCTTTTCTATCAATCTAAAGACAGAGCATCAAATAAGAATATAGCAACAAGAGATCCTGAAAGTCTAATAGAAGAACTCAGGTATCACCCAACACTGGATCTTTTTTTCCTCAGGGTATAGTTGGGGAAAAAGCAAACAACAAAGTCTCTTGAGTACTGCATAGAAGGATTAGTTAAAATCATTGAATATAACTACATTTGCAAAATGCAGGAAATCCTACTAGAAAAATAATTCAAAGATCAACTTCCAGCTTTACAGTCTTGGACAAGATAAGAGAAAACCTTATTTCGAAGTAAGGATAATATCCACAAAGCTTTGGGAAAATGCTCAGATATTGCTCTAAAAAAGAGATGCTTTGAATAATTGTCAACATACAAAGCCACATCTTCAAACTGCCACCTCCTTGATTCACCAATTCATTGTATATGAAGGCTTCACATTAATTAACACTTACAAGATATTAGAATGGGAGCCATACAATTTATACCCTACCTATAGAAATTAACATACCAAAATGTAATTTTGGGTATGGTGGCATTAAGATAGTTTTGAGAAAGGATTCCAATATCAGAAGGAATGGTCCCTGTTAACTGTTAAGAGGTTCTTTTCAAGGCGGGCTGAGTAGAATTGAGTTGCATTGGCTAGGGGTGATGCAATGTGCCCTGAAAACTCATTTTCAGACAAATCCAATTTCTGCAGCATCCTAGGGTTTTTGCTAGTGGCAGGAATCTCCCCTGTTAGATTTGTTTTCTCCATTGTCAAGTTAGTCAAGTTAATTAACAATATTCTTTATCCCAGAAGGGATGTTTCTAGTTAATTGATTTCTTCCTAAACTCAATGACAGAAGCTGGGTTTGAGAGATTTGCTATAGATTGAGTAGTTGCTGTAGAGCGCCCCTCCAAATTGATTGTCACTAAAATCCATCATCTTCAAAAAGTCCTGCATTTACTCAAAGAGTTAAAGAGGCTCAAGCCATCAACTTCTCCTCTCCCAAGGGAATTGGAAGCAAGAACCAACCATCATAGAATAGGTAAGCCTCCAAAATCAGTTGTAATTTTTCCAGTGAAATTGCTCCCATTGATATCCAGTTTGTTAAAGCACAAGTCATATTGAAGTCAACCTCTCAAGAGAAGATAGAGTTAGAATCAAAGACTTAGTTATTGTGATAAGAT
This sequence comes from Corylus americana, assembly GCA_036287905.1. Taxonomy (NCBI): domain Eukaryota; kingdom Viridiplantae; phylum Streptophyta; class Magnoliopsida; order Fagales; family Betulaceae; genus Corylus; species Corylus americana. The sequence continues at coordinate 19,429,889 of CP125822.1, forward strand.
TGTATTTATCTTGTAGATAACTCATCTGTAGAGAATAGTTTAAATCTCTTTAATTCTGCACGAGTTTTTATATAACTCAACTTCCTTTGTTTCTATAAATATGAATGAAGATATCTCAACCAATTACGGTGAGAAAATTATCATCAGAGATATTTTTTTAGTTTTGTTATGGTATCAGAGCAAAATATTGACTAACGTCGTTTTTGTTTTGATTCCTGGTTTCTTTGTTTTTTCTTTCACTTTTTTTTTTCCCCTGCTTCTAATATCTGCTGCTCCCGTCAGAATTTTTTTTTTTCACAATACCTGCTGCTGCTACTGCACTCATGGCCATTCCTGAAGGTGATATTCCAATTCCACATATTGCTGCACCGAATCCTATTGCTGCGCCGAATCCCACTGCACCAGCACCCATTCAACCAGCTGCACCAAATATTGTATTTCAAGTTCCCAATATGAATCCAACTCTCAATGTCAAGCTCACCAAAAGCAATTTCATCTCCTGGAAAACGCAAATAGACGCATACTTGCATGGCCAAGACGCTCACGGTTTCATTGACGGCACAAACTGTGCTCCACCAAAAACTGTCTCAAATCCAGCCCCTGCCGTGGATGCTCCTGCCCAAATAATGAACCCTGCGTACATCACTTGGTACCATTGTGATCAACTTATTTTGAGTGTTTTAGTTTCCACTCTTTCAGAATCTTTAGTCACACTTGCTGTGGGGTGTGCTACGGCCCATGATCTCTGGTCGTCCTTGGAGAAGATGTTCGCCTCGACATCTCGTGCTCAGATGATGCAAATCCATTATCAACTTGCCACTTCTAAGAAAGGTAACCAATCTGTCACTGATTATTTTCAGCGAATGAAACTTATGAGCGATACCATGGCGGCTATAGGCCAGCCTCTCAATGACTTCGAAACGATCTCTTATTTACTGGCTGGTCTGGGATCAGAGTACGATCCTTTCGTCACATCTGTGACCACTCGCGTGGACCCTCTTTCTCTCGAGGAAATTTTCGGCCACCTCCTCGCCTATGAGCTGCGCCTTGAGCAGCGTTTCCCTACTACGGATATATCTCCCTCAACCGCAAATTACTCTGCTCGATCTCAAGATCTCCGCAGCCGTGGACCTCGTGGTCGAGGAAATTTTTATGGTGGGCGTGGACCCACAAACCGAGGAAGGGGCTATTCTCCAAACAACCGTGGCTAGAATTCAAATGCATATCATGGCTCCTCTTCTCAATTCCGTCCCAAGTGTCAGGTATGTGGAAAACAAGGTCACATAGCTCTGCGTTGCTATCGCCGTTTTGATCAAACCTATTAGGGGGAGTCTACACCCAACTCCCAGGCTCTCTACTCCTCTCCAACTGTGACCATGGATGACAATTGGTATTCGGATACAGGAGCCACACATCATCTCACCAATGAGATGACCAACCTCAACCTATCATCTGAGGAGTATCATGGTGCAGATTAAATCCGTGTTGGTAATGGGTCAGGTTTGTCTATATCTCATACTGGATCTGCTACAATCTCAGCTTCCCGTAGAAAATTCTTATTAAAACAAATACTTCTTGTTCCCCATATCTGCAAAAATTTACTTTCGGTAAATAAATTTGCTCGTGATAATAATGTTTTCTTTGAATTTCATGCCAATTATTTTGTGATTAAGGACTGTCAAACTCGAATCCTGCTCCACCAAGGTCCTCTTAAAGATGGACTCTATCAAATGTGTCAATCGTCGAAGCCTCCTCAAATAAAGCATACACTCGTCGGTGTACGAACTTCGGCGGATCATTGGCACAAGCGTCTAGGACATCCTGCCCTATGAACTGTTCAACATGTTCTTTCTAAATTCAGTCTTCCAGTTTCAGCAAATAAAGATTGTCTCCCGTGCACCGCATGTCAACTTGCAAAAGGCCATCAATTACCTTTTTCTACTTCAAATTCAAAAATATGTAATCCATTAGAATTAGTCTATTCGGATGTTTGGGGTCCTTCACCTGTTATTTCTATTCATGGAAATAAATATTATGTTTCCTTTATTGATGCTTTTAGCAAATTTACTTGGTTGTTTCCCATCCAACAAAAATCTGATGTCATGAATGTTTTTCAACAATTCCAAATCATGGTTGAACGTTTATTCAATTCCAAGATTAAACATGTCCAAACCGATTGGGGGGGTGAATTCCGTTCCCTTAATAAATTTTTTCAATCCAAGGGAATTCTACATCGTTTATCTTGTCCTCATACACATCAACAACAAGGTTGTGTCGAGAGAAACATCGTCACATTGTCGATACTACCCTTGCACTGCTTGCTGATAGTGGTGTTCCAAAAAGCTTTTGGAATGAAGCTTGTCAAACCGCATCTTTTCTTATAAATCGTCTCCCAACACCAACCTTGAAAAATTTGTCACCATTCCAAAAATTATTTGGCCAACCTCCAGACTACTCTTTTCTCAAAAAATTTGGCTGTCAATGCTTTCCAAATCTAAGACCATACAATACCCACAAATTCGAGTTTCGATTAAAAGCATGCATCTTTATGGGTTACAGTCCTCACCTCAAGGGGTATAGGTGCTATCACAAAGAATCTGGCCGGTTCTACATTTCAGATGATGTTGTTTTTCATGAGACAGTGTTCCCCTTTAAGTCCACAGCCCTTCCAAACACGGCCACTCCCTGCACCGATCCCCCAATCTTACCTTTGGTTAATATCCCTCTGACTCAGCCACATTATCAAACCCAAAACTTCATCTCAATACCCGAGACTCCCTAGCTTGCAACACCCGTGACTACACAGCCCCCTATTCCCGAATATAGCCAGCCCTTAATAACCATGCAGACTTCCATTAGTCCCTCTCCATGTAGGTCCCCCTCCGTGGCATCTAGTGAGAATATGGACAATTCTGGTCCCACTTTGCCTAACATTGATTTTGTTTCTTCTAATACTCTTGACGAAAATAGTACAGGTACAAACTTCTCCACACCTTCGGCACCAACAAGGACACACCAAATGGTCACAAGAGCACAAAACCAGATTCACAAGCCTCGACAGTTTCATGATGGTACTGTACGATACCCCATTGGAAGAGCTCTTTTATCCATCACGGAGGCTGCCATGGTTGAGCCCACATGTTTTTCCACTGCTATGCAAATTCCAGAATGGCGTACTGCTATGCAAGTAGAGTTTAATGCAGTTCTTCACAATCAAACATGGTCATTGGTTCCACCTAGTAGTGTGCAAATGGGTTTTTAAACTTAAATGTAAAGCTGATGGAATAATAGAAAGACACAAAGCACGTCTTGTTGCCAAGGGTTACCATCAACAACCGGGTTTTGACTATGGAGAAACTTTTAGCCCGGTAGTGAAACCGACGACCATTCGAATTGTCCTCTTTATAGCATATTCTGCTGGCTGGTCCATAAAGAAAATTGACATTCAAAATGCCTTCCTCCATGGTTTTCTCTCTAAAGAAGTATACAAGATTCAACCACCTGGATTTGCGCATCCTTCTAAACCACATCATCTATGCAAATTGCACAAGGCATTGTACAGACTCAAGCAAGCACCTAGAGCTTGGTTTTCGCGTCTCAACACCCAGCTTATTGAACTTGGATTTGTTGGTTCAAAAGCCGATTCCTCCTTATTTACGTTTATATCAGATTCAGTTACCATGTTTATTTTAATATATGTTGATGACATTATAATTACAGCCTCTCATGACTCTGCCATTGATGATCTACTACGAAATCTCAAGGTTACTTTTGCTATCAAAGAGCTTGGGGACATAAACTATTTTCTTGGAGTTGAAGTAATACGGCTGAATTCTGGACTCTTGCTATCTCAACAACGATATATTCTTGATCTCTTAAAGAAAACGAATATGTTGGAGGCAAAACCAATCTCTTCACCTATGTCGTCGTCGAGTTCTCTCTCCACAACCGTGGGGGATCCTATGGAAGATACAACTCTATTTCGAAGCACAGTGGGCTCTCTTCAATATCTCTCACTCACAAGACCAGATTTAGCATTCTCTGTCAATCAGGTTTGTCAGTTCATGCATCGTCCAACCAAGACTCATTGGCAAGCTGTTAAAAGAATTCTTCGGTACTTAAAGCACACAATCACTCATGGTCTTCTTCTGACACGCACAAGCTCTCACCAACTTCAAGCCTTTTCGGATGCAGATTGGGCAGGTTGTCCGGATGATCGAAAATCGACTGGAGCTTATTGTGTATTTCTTGGAGCAAATCTCGTCTCATGGAGCTCTAGGAAACAACCTACGGTCTCTAGATCAAGCACTGAAGCAGAATACAAGTCCGTTGCCAACACAGCTGCTGAACTTCTATGAATTCAAGCTTTACTTCATGATCTTGGAATTTCTAAAATCCCTCCACCAAAACTATGGTGTGATAATATTGGTGCTACATATCTTTCGGTCAACCCTGTTTTCCATGCACAAACAAAGCATGTCGAAATTGACTTTCATTTCGTCCGAGATCGTGTTGTGGATAAATCTCTCCAAGATTTGTTTATTCCAAGTAAAGATCAACTTGCAGATGTGTTGACGAAACCAATTGTCGCAACTCGTTTTCAAGACTTTTGCTACAAGCTCAACGTGCGTTGTCCCCCGTTGAACTTGAAGGAGGGTGTTAAAGCACAAGTCATATTGAAGTCAACCTCTCAAGAGAAGATAGAGTTAGAATCAAAGACTTAGTTATTGTGATAAGATTGTATTTATCTTGTAGATAACTCATCTGTAGAGAATAGTTTAAATCTCTTTAATTCTGCCCGAGTTTTTATATAACTCAACTTCCTTTGTTTCTATAAATATGAATGAAGATATCTCAACCAATTACTGTGAGAAAATTATCATCAGAGATATTTTTTTAGTTTTGCTCCAGTTCAACGAGCTTTCAAGCATTGGATACTGATGCTGGAAGAGGTCCAGTAAAATGACTTTGACCCATATTTAAGACTTTGAAGTTGGGAAGAGTCAAGAGTGAGAGCAGAATGTAAAAAAGGGAATACAGAAAACATAATTACAAATCTATTTTCATGTATGGCTTGATTCCTCATGGCTGCACTTTCCTTTCTTCTCTTATGCGAGATTTGGTCATGAGGCTGGTCAAGAGTCGATTGCCTTTGTTCACCTTTGCTTATTATTATTATTTAAACCGAAAATTTACAACAAAACTCTTTACCAAACAGCCTGCAACTTTTGTCCGTCACTTTTCACAAAAATAATACAATAAATATATGGTGAGAAACGCTTTGTAAAACACTCCAATGAGAGAGTGAAGAAAAAAAGGAAAGCTTTACCAAACGATTTTGCATTTTGCTTATGGGATAAAATCCAAATAAGTACACCCAAAACACGTGGTCAACTATAGCCATTTCTTTGATAATATCATAATAGGAAATTATTTGATATTTTTACATAATACGACGAGCCAACACAATTGGAAGTATAATTATTTGGACATATTTTACATTTCTAATTTTTTTTTAGTTTGAAATAGCAAATTATTTACTCCTTCCGAAGGAATAATTTGATCGAATTTATTTGATGAACTTTGGCCTCTAACCTTATTCTTCCAAATCAATGAATTTGGACATTTAATATATTTTTCATTTTTTTTTTGGGGGGGGGGGGGGGGCTTCTTTAACAGCTTTGAACAATTCTCATCACCATATATGGTCAGGGACCAAGAGTTCCCTTAATGGGCCCCTTTTTTAACCTATTGCGTGATTGAAAGAGCACAAGACCAATAACTGACTAAAGCCCAAGGCCAATAACATATTACTTAGCTTGCAAATTTGCAATGACGATGAAATTAATTGCATTTACTGCTTCTCTCACTTTAAAGAAAGACTTGACCCTGTCCAATTTGAAAGGAGAAAAATGGGTTCACATGGACCCTACCAATTTAATGATATTTTGAAAATTAAAAAAAAAAAAGAGAAAATGACAAGAAAGAGTGTATAGCACGTCTAGAGTACTTGACCCGTCAAACTTCAATCAATGGTTGTTTCATTTCAAATGTAGAGTACTTGACCCTTCAGTCAATGGTTGTCTCACCAGACTCATTTTAAAGGAAACTGGACCCCTCAATCAACCGAGAAATGTGTGAATCTAAAGCAATGGAGATTTTTTTTTTTTTTTTTTTTTTTGAAACTTCACTTATTTCCTTAAAATTAAACTTATGCATCTTTTAAACATTTGCTGATTTTTAAAGTCTCTTACTTTTGGTGTATCAAATTTTCATTTCGTTTCAAATACACCTTATCGTTGGATATTAGAATTAAATCAAACAGTAAAATAAGTAAAAGACTTTTATACCTTAAAAATTTTGAAAATTTTCAAATTTACCTTTTAGGTGTAGGGTTTGAAGGTCTATAAATACATGTTTTATAGTCCTAAAAATGCATTTTGTGTTTATTATTTTGTTTTATTCAATAAAAATACTTAGAGTTGAGTGTTTTTATGATTTTGCCTTTAAACCTTAGATACCACTTATTGTTTAGAGAATTTATTTTAGATTTTGTTGATAGTTTTACGATCTTAAAAATATCTATGTCTTCTACTTGTTGTTTTCTTATTTATCACGATCTTAAGCTACATCATTTTGGGATTAAAACCAAACCCATAAGCTTTCTCGCTCTCTCTCTCTTCTTCTCTCGTTCTCACGCTCTCTTTTTTTCTCTATGCCAAAAAAAAAAGGGGGAGGAAGGTGGCGCGAAAGAAGGAGGAAAGGAAGAAAAGAAAAAAAGAAAAGAAAAGAGGGAGGCTGTCGGCAAGTGCAGAAGAAAAGAGAAAGAAAGAAAGAAAAAAGAAAGAAAAAAGAAAAAAGAAAAAAGAAAAAGAAAAAGGGAAGCGGGTGGGTGGGTGAGTGTGCGTGGCAGCGTGAGTGGTGAGGGAGGGGAGACAGAAAAAGAAAGAAATAAAAAGAAAGGAAAAGAAAGAAAAGGGGGGAAAGATGTGATGATTTGGGTGCAGAGACTTCTGATTCGGTGAAGGTGTTGGTGCCTTCCCTTTCTTTTATTCCTGTTTTGGATTAAGACGGTGCATTTTCTGCTTCAATTTTCATCCGGTGGTTGTTGCAATTTACTAGCGGGTTCAGATAGGTTTATCCCTATTTGTTTCTCTTTTGCTTCTGAAACTGCTTTATGCAGCTTCCTTAAGAGGATTGAAACACTTATTTGTCTCATTTTTTACGTTTTGTATATATTTATGCACTGTGTTTTTCCTTTTGAGGATAATATTGGAGAGTCTACTCCTTTTTGATCCATTATACGCGCGCTTTCCTAATTTGTTTAGGAAAAAAAAAAAAAATCACAGGCTTCGACAAATAATCAGTATTTTAACAGTTGACAGTATATAATATCTTTTACGAAATATCCCTTGTATTGCCCCACTCCAAGAAAAACCAGAGTCTTCAACCGACCCCATGTATCCGGTATGCTTCCCCCCAAAACTGTTACCTATAAGTGGGGCTAAAGCTTTATAACCTTTAATTCTTTACCTATATGTTCAGATATATATTTTCAAATTATTGTGGGGCTGTTCATATAACTTGCAATGACGATGGAATTGCATTTACTGGTTCCCTCACTTTAAAGGAAAACTTGACCCCAGAAATGTGTGAATCTGTGCAAAGCATGGAGAAAACTTTTTGCTTTACACCTCTTCCTGCTTTACATCTACTTTCTCTATCCCAATCGGTCGACCCACAAAAAATTATTTCCTTTAAACTCTCATTAGAATTTTTTAATATTCTCATATCAAGCAAACTCCGGTATCATATCAGACTTGGTCCTTGTCTGCATTCCAAATTTCCAGATGAAGCACTCTTGTCTGCATTCCAAGTGGATTTTGATTATTCTCTTTCACGGAATTTTTCTTTTGTTTATGAGCTCAAGTTTGAAATCTGCAAGAATTTCCGCTTCTGCAAATGAGTCTGATCGCATGGCGTTGCTTGACTTCAAGAAACGGATTAGTGAAGACCCACTTCAAATCATGAGCTCATGGAATGACTCCACCCATTTTTGCAACTGGTTCGGTGTTACATGCAGCCCCTCCACTAAAAGAGTCATGGTTCTCAACCTACAAGCTCAAAGATTGGGTGGCATCTTAACACCTTCTATTGGAAATCTTACTTACCTTATTGGAATCTACCTGAGAAACAACAGCTTCTATGGTGAAATTCCTCAACAAGTGGGAAGACTACAGCTCCTGCAGCATCTCGACTTGAGATGGAATTCCTTTGGTGGGAACCTTCCAACGACTAATCTAAGTCACTGTACACAACTTAGAGAGCTTGATGTTAGTGGCAACAAATTTGTTGGGCAAATTCCAGAGCAGTTCAATTCATTGTCAAAGTTGGTTTACCTGAAACTTGCTGGGAACAACCTTACAGGAAGTATCCCAGCGTGGATAGGAAACTTTTCTTCTTTGTTTTATCTTTCCCTTTTCCAGAACAATCTAAAAGGGAGCATACCAAGTGAGCTTGGCCGTCTATTAGGCTTGGGATATTTGAGCCTTGCTGTGAATAATCTGTCTGGTACTATCTCTCCTCTGATTTATAATATATCTTCCATATACCATTTCTCTGTTACAAGAAACCAGTTGCATGGAAGCCTTCCTCCAGATGTTGGCCTTACTCTTCCTAACCTTAAAACATTTTATTTCGGTGCTAATAGTTTCACAGGACATATTCCCTTGTCATTGTCAAATGCATCCAAACTTTACAGGCTTAACTTTGGTGGAAATGGTCTCACAGGGACGGTGCCTCAAAATCTAGCAAGTTTACGTGGCTTGGTTTTCCTTAATTTCCAAGACAATAGACTTGGAAATGGGAAAGTTGGTGACCTGAATTTTCTAAGTTTTTTGGCAAATTGTACCAGTTTGGAGGTCTTAGGTCTTGATTTTAATCAATTCGGTGGAGTATTGCCCAACTCTATAGCCAACCTTTCCTCCCAGCTAAGTTGGCTTACTATGGGTGAAAATATGATACATGGAAGCATCCCTATTGGGATTGGGAACCTTGTTAACTTGACTGATTTGGAATTACAAGGTAACTATTTGGGTGGTCCTCTCCCCGATGCACTTGGAAAGCTCCAGCAGTTACGGGTTCTATATTTGAACAATAACAAATTTTCAGGGTCGATTCCTTCCTCTTTAGGTAACTTAACTAAATTGATAAAGCTCTTCATGGATGAAAACAAATTTGAGGGAAGTATACCCCCAAGCCTAGGAAACTGCAAAAATTTGCTTGAACTAAACCTTTCTACTAACAATCTCAATGATACCATACCAAAACAAGTTATTGGTCTTTCATCCCTTTCGATTTATTTGGTCATGTCTCAAAATTCTTTAACAGGTACACTACCATTTGAAGTGGGCAACTTAAAAAATCTTTGGAAGTTAGATCTCTCAGATAATAGATTATTTGGTGAAATTCCTGCTTCCCTTGGTAGTTGTACTAGTTTGGTGATTTTGCATTTGGAGGGTAATTCATTTGAAGGAACAATTCCTCCATCTCTGAAGACACTAAGAGGTTTAGAAGAAATTGATCTTTCGCGTAATAACTTGTTAGGGCAGATTCCTGAATTTCTTAGCAAGTTTTTGTCACTTAAGCATCTCAATCTTTCTCATAATGATCTCTTTGGGAAAGTGCCAAGTGAAGGGATTTTTTCGAATGTAAGTGCAATCTCAATATTTGGAAATGGCAAGCTATGCGGTGGTATCCCAGAATTACTTTTACCAAAATGCTACACAAAGAGTCCACGCTCATCCGTGAAACACCTTACACTCAAAGTAGTAATTCTTGTCATATTGGTACTTGCTCTATTGTGTTTTTTCCTCACATGTTGTATGGTTAAAAAATTGAGAAAGAGGCCTTTGGCCACACCTTCCTCGAAGGATTGCCGATTGGCATCTATATCTTACGCAAAACTCCATGCATCAACTAATGGTTTCTCTGTGGATAATTTGATCGGTTCTGGTAGTTTTGGTTCTGTATACAAAGGAGTTCTTTCTAGTAATGGAGCAATTGTTGCAGTTAAAGTGTTAAACCTTCAAGAGCGAGGAGCTTCCAAGAGTTTCATTAATGAATGCAATGCTTTGAGAAGTTTACGTCATCGTAATCTCCTTAAGATTATCACTGCTTGCTCAAGCATTGATCATCAAGGGAATGACTTTAAGAGTCTAGTTTTTGAGTTCATGTCTAATGGAAGCCTAGACCAATGGCTGCATCCTATAGAGGATGAGCAACATCGATGCAAGAGATTGAGCTTTATTCAGAGATTGAACATAGCCACAGATGTTGCTTATGCATTGGAATATCTTCACCTCCATTGCCACACGCCAATTGTTCACTGCGATGTAAAGCCAAGCAATGTCCTCCTTAATGAGGATATGGTAGCCCATGTTGGCGACTTTGGATTAGCGAAGTTTGTCTTTGAAGCATCACATGATCTCTCCAAAAATGAATCCATGTCAGACTGCTTGTCAAGTGTGCTGAAGGGTTCCGTTGGATACATTCCTCCAGGTATGTTTTCAACTAGTAACTCAATTCAAAATAGGGGGCGAGGGCCTCCTTCGGCCTCCTTGATTGTTTCTACCAATTAAATAAGTGTTTCCTTTTCTTTCTAGAAAAAATTCTGAAAATTGTTAAATAGTAGTACATATGCATTAGTGGATAAATTCTTAAGTTTAGAAGACTGTACTATCTTAATGATCATGTATCAATAAATTGCAGAGTATGGGATGGGTGGCCAAGTTTCCGTACTTGGAGACATTTACAGCTATGGGGTACTTTTGCTGGAGATGTTCACTGGGAAAAGACCTACCGATGACATGTTCAAAGATGGTCTGAGCATTCACAAGTTTACTGCAATGGCTTTGCCAGAACGTGTCATGGATATAGCGGACTCGTCAATGCTCTTTGAAGAAGATGAAGAAGTTGCTCATGATGAGACAAATAACGATGGCATAGAAGAAAGCGCAATAATCGAAGAAGTTGATCGTTATTTCAATGCCGAAAGCAGAATGGAGGATTACTTGGTCTCAGTGTTGCAGATTGGATTGCTACGCTCTACAACATCACCTCATGAGCGGATGCCCACAAATGACGTTGTCTCCAAACTGAGTGCAATTAGAGACGCATTTCTTAGATTCAAGAATGAGAACAAAAGGAGAAGAGGAAGAAGAATGAGCTAGGTAAGCTAACTTGTTTATTTGATTGATTGCCATTTAGATCATCATAATGAAAAAAGAAAAAAAAAATACCATTAAAAAAAAAATCACTTCGATTAGGAGCATTTCTCTACACGTTGCTTGCATTTTACATTTATGGAATAAAAGGGGATATAATCTCACTATTTTACGTTTTTAAACAAAATTCCAGAAAGTATCTTGATGTGGTATTTTTGTGACAAAAAATATCAATTATAAAAATAACCACTCGCAATAGGACGAGTCTTTGTAGGATACGGCTATAGAGAGGGTGTCGAACCTCAAGGACTGTAGGGGTTTTGTTATCAAATTCGAAATATTAACTTAATTAAAAAGAGAATTGATTTGATTTTCTTTAAAACTAAAGTGCATGAAAATAAAAGAGATTTAAAATAAGAAAGAGAGTGTAGGGTATTGACTTCACCTCTATCCGCACAACAATGGTTAATCATAATTAATCCCATAAATTCATTCTATGCATGTTATAAATAAACAAGAAACTACCTTATTAAAGAATAAGCATAATCTATCTTTAGTTGGCACGGATCGTCCACCTAACCACTAAGACGCGGTACGACCCGTCTTCCCTAGGTATAAATTATCAAATTCTATAACAGGATACATACAATCAATGAATAAGTGTAACCCATCTTCGGTTGGCACAGACTGTCTACCTAAATTACACTAAACTAGGGTGTAGTACAATCCGTCTTCCCTAGGCATGGCCTATCAAATCCTATTGATCATATGTCAATTAAACCCATTGTATAACCATCATCCTCATAATCACAGAAAACAAGAATGATTTGAGATCAATAAAAGTAAAATACTTTCTAAGACAAGAGAAGAATTTCACAAATATTGATTTTGGAATTTAAGAACATCAATTGTAGCAATCCTCATAGTTATACAATCAACATGCATAAATTAAAAATCTAGAAATTAAATACAATCAAACCATTGTGCTTGGATAGGGTTACATCAACATCCCACGAAGGGGTTTAGCCGCTCATGATCTTTTAAGCTCCAAAGACAATTTTCTGATTTCTAGCTCTAGGAAGCGGTCTGCCTGTTTACAATGTTTAGAGTCCTATTTATAGGGCTTAGGAGAGTCCTAGAAACCCTGAGAAAACCGGAGAGCAGTCTCCCAGTCCAATTGGGAGACTAAAAACCAAATCCAAATCGGAGTAGGATTCGCCCAGAATTGCGTTCCTATCTTGAGGGGCGATTTTGGCATTGCGGCTCTCCGAATTAGGAAAATGCTATTTCACAATGATTTGTAGAAATTTTAGTTAGCTTTCCAGTACCACTTGAATCATCTCAATCAGATATTTGAGCTGAAAGTTATGGCCAAAATACCGAGACATATGCAGAATTCAAATTTGAATCCAATCCGATTTTGACTCCAATTCGAAAAATTCCGAATTAATCCCTTCCTTTATTTGATTAAACTTAACCATGATTGGTTAAGCTTAATCATATCTTCTAGGTCTTCTCAAAGTGTGCTTTTAAGCCCAAAATGAATGGAATTAATTGCATCTTTATTTATAACCTGAAAACACAAAAACAAAACAAAATCAAACAAATAACAACGCTAAGGAATTAACTTATGCAAATTAAGGGGCTTGAATGTGCAACATTCGGCGCTTATCATATCTTATTTGAGATTGAAAAAAAAAAAAAAGTTGTATTTTTCTTCATACATATTCGAAGGAGAGATATAAATTTTATCATATTCAAATAGTAATCTGACTTTTTTACGCCAAATGTGATTATATCTTAATTTTGTGTTTTAATGATATGCATTATGTGCCAAATGTGAATCGCCACTATAAACAGATATTATGTTACTAGTGATATTTTGATATTGATTCATATATAGTTATGAGAATTCTACGGCCATGAATATAACCGTAACCGACTGGTTGGTTTTTTATCGGAATCAATCCATACACACCATAGCAAGCCTTTTCATGTTTCTTCAATTAATCACAGAGGTATGTTCGCTGATGAATTCTTTCAATTTGAGGAAATTATAGCTTGATTGTTATGAATTGAGGATTTTAAAGTTAGGGTTCCATAATACCGAAATTGGGGATTTTGGTAATTAGCCTTAATATTTTGAAATTGATGAGTGAGTCTTGTTTATAGATGTTAGAATAACATGTGGGTTCATTCAAATTGCAATGGGTTCGACTAATTTGAGAAAATTTGAGATTTGTGGTTCTTTGTTAAGGAGAATTGGGGATTTCGATCTATGGATTCTAATTGCTTCAAGTTGATGGCTCTATTGTGTAATTAAAGAATTAAATTGCATGTATGAACATTCAATTTAAAGAATTAAATTGTGTAATTAAAGAATTAAATTGCATGTATGAACATTCAATAATGAATGAGTGTGGCTGAATTGAGTATAATTAATGAGCATATAGGGTCATAATTTTGGGTGAAATTAAGGGTTTTTGTAGAGTTATATGAGTGTGTCTAAACGTCCCCAAAAGGTATCTCAATCGGCTAGGACCACGCCTAATAAAGTGGAGGTCACTAGTTCGAATCTCCCTTCCCCTCTTGTGTGGACATGTCAAAAAAAAAATATGAGTGTTTCTAAATAGATGTTTTGCATTCGAGATTGAGGTTAGTATTCTAATGCATCAAACGAATCTGATGTAAGGGAGATTTTTAGATTAAATGAGAGAAACGGACTTTTAGAGAATATGTTATAGGGAGAAATTAGGTGTTTGGCTATAAGCATTAGATGCATTCTTGAATAGGAACGAGTTAGAATCTTTAAGGAGGATGAAGAAACTCATGGATATTAGTGTTTGTACACGAGGTAAGTAGAATCGGTTAATTCGGGGTTTTCCAAATTACCTGAAATTGATGTTTTGTAAAAATCAACAGTTGTTGGAAATTATTGTTTATTTTGATATTATGTTTTCTATTGTGACTTTTGTGTATGAGTTAAACAAATGGTGAGGCAAGCTATATTTTATTGGTTTTTTTTTTTTTTTTTTGGTAAGTCTATATTTTATTGATGAGATACAAACATGTTGTACAATATAATTTCTTTAATATTAAATTGAAATTTACTAGATTTAAGGTAAATTGAAAAGTTATCTGGATAACTTTTGCTTGAAGTTGTAACTTTTACTTTTAGTATTTACATGTTCAGTTTATATACTTTGCATAGTGATAGTATTAGACTAATACTTGTCAGCACTTTTAATTATGCTTTGAAACACTCTAAGGTAAGTGTTGGGTGGTCATGGGCCTATCCCAAAAGCTAGCTCAAGAGGTGATGCTTTTCCTGACACACTTACAAAATGACCATCAGCCTCTTTCACAACCGATGTGGGATAACCTTAACAATCTCTCCCTCACACATCGGGCTATGGGTCGAAGCAAAAACAACTCATTTCTCTCGTGGACAGTTGGGCTGAGACTTATTTATTGAACCTGGGCTCTGATACCAGAGTTGGGTGGTGTTGGACTTAGCTTAACCCCAGAAGCTAGCTCTAGAGATGAGAATTTTCCTCACATTTAGAAACTAACAACCAACCCCTTTCACATCCGATGTGGGATAACCCCAACATTAAGTACGAGTGATATTAGGGCCGATTCGGAGGCCAATGCTTTGATTCGAATGACATTATTTTATTGGTCTGATGTGAAGGGCATTTATTTGGCCTATTCGTAGGGCATTATTATTATCGGTCTGATTCAAAGACCGTTGTCCAAATTCAAATGACCAAAGAGAATGCCAAGGCGTGAGGTGAGTTTTTATGTTTTTGGATATGATGATGAAACATTATTGCTCATAGTGAATTGTAAGTAATGTATAGAAAAGTGTTACGTAATTGTTTCGAAATTACAAAGTAAACTTCACATGTTTTACTTATTTAATCGCTTGATATATTATTATGTTGACACAAGTTTTACTGATGAGCATTACATTTTTATTCTTACTTTTAATTTATTTATTGAATTGTGTTTTTGAAATCTTGTATAAGGAGTAAGATATACATCGCTTGATCTCACACTTAGATTAACCAATTCTATTACTGAGTTGACTCATTAAACTTTATTAACATTTTTCAGATAATATTGCAATCAGGATCCTTCTAGCTAGACACTATTGAAGGATTTGGAGACTTTGGTGCAAGTTTGTGAGGAATAATAGCTAAGGTGCCTCTTTATATATGTTAGTAAATGAATGGTGGTCTTGTCTTGTGGATACTTTAGACTTACTAAAATTGTTTTTTTGGAGACTTTCTAGAGTCCTTTGAATTTTACAATTAATTAGTTGGAATTGTTATCGTGGTCTTTTACGTTGTGGAGTTCTTGTTATTTGCTTTAGGTTGGTTTTTAATGGTATTTGGATACCGATTTTATGTTGACATTGAAAATTATGTTGATGTATTTTAGTTGCTATGGTTGTATTGTTTCAATTTGAGTTTTTATTTGCAATGACGATGAAATTAATTGCATTTACTGCTTCTCTCACTTTAAAGGAAGTCTTGACCCTGTCTCACTTAAAAGGAGAAAAATGGATTCACATGGACCCTACAATTTTAATGATATTTTGAAAATTAAAAAGATGAGAAAATGACAAAGAATGTATAGCACGTCACTTGACCCTTTAAAGTTCAATCAATGGTTGTCTCATTTCAAATGTAGAGTACTTGACCCTTCAGTCAATAGTTGTCTCACTTGACCCCTCAATCAACGGAGAAATTTGTGAATCTGTCCAAAGCAATGGAGAAAACTTTTTTCTTTACATCTCTTCCTCCTTTCACACTATTCCCAATCAGTCTACCCACAAAAATTTATCTCCTTTTAACTCTCAATGAACTTTATTAATATTTTCATATCAAGCAAACTCCGGTACCAGGCTTGGTCCTTACTTGAAAATTAAATTCCCAACGTAACCAGATGAAGCACTAGTCTTGTGACTTGTCTGCATTATTCCAAATCGATTTTGTTAATATTCTATCACAGAATTCTTCTTTTGTTTATTGCTCAACTTTGAAATCTGCAAGCAATTCTCGCTTTTGCATATGAGCATTATTTATTAACAAGTGGCTGCTCTCCAACTGCCAAACAAATCCCGAAAAAAGCTGAGACAGCATGCCAAAATGTTCCCTTAATTTTTTTATAAAATACCCCTATAATTTCTTTTTTAAAATCAAAATTTTATCCCTCTAAACCCCCTTTTTTTTTTTTTTTTTGGTTTTTTCAATTTCACCCCACATCTAAAATCCTAGTTCTCCCTTGACTAGACTATGAGTTCTGCGAGTACCTTCCGTCTTCGGCAAGATTCTTTAAGCTTAATTTTTACATTGTTAGAATATATGGAAAATATGATATTTTTCGTATATTCCATAATTAATTTGATATTAAAATATTCTCTATTTATGGGTTGATTGTAATCATATATTGGGATTATAATCAAATTAAAGAAATTTGATTACTATACTTGTATTTAGACATTACTCTATAAATAGAGACCTTTGTATTGTAGACAAATCAAGTTAATGAGCACAATGTAGCCTTTAGGGGTATTCCAAGTGGTGGACGTAGGTATCTAACATCGAATCACCCGTAAAGTTATTTGTGTTTATTCTCTCTTTTGCTTCCGCTCATATTCCCCCATATTCATTATTTCAACATACTCATATATAAAATTTTATCATAATGCTAATCATTCCTTAATTTACTCATTTATATCGGCTTAAATTTTTTAGATAAGTGGTGATTTATCAATGACTAATTCTAGAAATCACTCTTTGTATCCCTCTTGAATCCATCTAAGAATGATGTGACTATTAAAATCATCATTTGATCAAAATTTAATAATGATCAATCAAGAGCTCAATGATAATTTTAATAGTCATATCATTCTTGAAATGACTAAAAAATAACACAAAAAGAACGTGTAGCATTACTCTTTATAAATCTCTATACCTTATTATCTTCCTGGAATGTGATAAATTCCATAGAGGTTAAGAGGGAAATGGTGCAACTCTTGACATAGAGGTGCATGTCTATAGATAAAAAGGTAGGGGTCAGATCATAATTTTGCTATGATTCTCTCTCTATGTTCTCTTTTTCTGTTTTTCTCATCCTAACGTGCAAAATACAACCTTTTGGGTCGAAATTCCACAGATCGCCAGCGGCACCCTGTAGCCGACTCAATTTGGCTTTCAAGTCTCAAGTCCTTTGATGGGAATGTTTCAGGAAATTAATGAGTTTAGATGGACATAGTCAATGGTGGAATTAGATTTCCATGGAATTAATCATATTTCTTGCAAATTGATTTGCTTTAGAAAGTGGATGGACATTTCGCCATATTGCTGTTGTGGGTGGATGACTATATGAGTCTAGTCTTCGCGTGCGCAACATGGTTCAACGAGGTAATCAATTACCCAAGCCAAGCCGATTGTTGACGGGGTAATCAATTATGAATTGGGTTAAATACTCTATACCTCCTGGAGTTTTTCAACTTTATTTTTTCTCCCTTGGGGTTTCATTTTTATCACAGGAGGTCCCTGTAGTTTTGATAAGTGACCAAATTAGTCCATCCGTTAGTTGACTGTACGGACTGATACGTGGACCAATCAGACGTCGACACGTGGCACATATATTAATTTTTTTTTAATTTAAAAAAAAAAAAAAAACGAAAAAAACTGGGGTTGGCCGAGCCACCCCCTTGGCAATTTGGGGGTGGCTCGGCCACCCCCTTTGGCCATGGGGGTGGCCTGGCCACCCCCATCTGGCCGGATGGGGGTGGCCGAGCCACCCCCTGGTGCCACTGGGGGTGGTTTCAGCCACCCCCTTGGGGCCGAAGGGGGTGGCCGAGCCACCCCCATCCGGCCAGATGGGGGTGGCCAGGCCACCCCCATGGCCAAAGGAGGTGGCCGAGCCACCCCCAAATTGCCAAGAGCCACCCCCAGTTTTTCCGTTTTTTCTTTTTTTTTCAATATTTTTTTTTAAATTTTTTTAAAAAAAATACATTTTTTTTAAAAAAATTAAATATATGCCACGTGTCAACGTCTGATTGGTCCACGTGTCAGTCATAACGATCAACTAACGGATGGACTAATTTGGTCACTTATCAAAACCACAGGGACCTCCTGTGATAAAAATGAAACCCCAGGAGAAAAAAATAAAGCTGGAAAACCCCAAGGGTTTTGCAGTATTTAACCCTTATGAATTTCTTCAATCCACTTAATAACGTTTCTCAACTTGCCGATCGAGCTGATTTCAGACCCACCTCACATTATACATATATTACAATCTCAATTCTCTAATTATTAAAGTGACAAGAATCGTGTCACTTTTTCTTTTTCTTTTTCTTTTTTCTTTTTTATTTTTTTATTTTTTTTTTATAATTCAAAGTTGAGAAAAGGAAAAAGAAAAATTACAAGAATACAAACAAAAAGATAACCTAGTAACAATTGAGAATTGGTCAAATAAATGACCCGATCTATCAAGCGAACCAAAGCAGCTTAAAAATGCTGTAATATATGGCCATGTTGCGTAAACGGAACAAAACCCCAAAGAGTGGCCGACACGCATCACTAGTCGGAGAAGAGCAAACCTGACCATGAGTAATCTGGAAAGAGAGAAAAAATTCTGTCAAAAATAGAGAAGTATGCAAGTTCAAGGAACTAGCCAAAAAAAGTTGAGCTCATAGAAGGGATGTTTCTGGTTAATTGATTTCTTCCTAACTTGAATGACAGAAGTTGGGTTTGACAGATTTGCTATAGATTGAGTAGTTGCTGTAGAGCGCCCCTCCAAATTGATTGTCACTGAAATCCATTATCTTCAAAAAGTCATGCGCGCATTTACTCAAAGAGTTAAATAAGCTCAAGCCATCAACTTCTCTCCCAAGGGAATTGGAAGTTGGAACCAGCCACCATAGAATAGGTAAGCCTCCAAAGTCAATTGTAATTTTTCCAGTGAAATTGCTCCCACTGATATCCAGTACTTCAACAAGCTTTGAGCCATTGCATAATGATGCTGGAAGAGGTCCAGTACATTGATTGTGACCCATATTTAAGACTTTCAAGTTGGGAAGAGCACAGTGTAATTAAAAAGGGAATACATAAAACATAATTACAAATCTTTTTTTTTTTAAACACTTAGAGCTTGTTTAGATTTGTGTTAGGGAACTTGCTGTGCCAAACAATTTTTTTTTTTTTTTTTTTGAAAACTCTAAAAACTGTATTTGGTAGAAAAAAAAACTTGAAAATAAATTTTTTTCTAAAAATATTTTTTAGACTTTAAAAGCGTAATGTGCATTTTAAATGTTTATAGACACTTTGCACTATTTTAAATGGGTTAGAAGATATTTCTTTCATACCGGTTTGGAGAAAATTTATGTCTAATCCTAAATACCCTCTATATCTTATTTGACAAAACTCATATTTCCATATATGGCTTGATTCCTCTGGCTGCAGTTTCCTTTGGTCATGAGGCTGGCCAAGAGTGGATTGCCTTGTTGATTCAAGAGTTTCCCAACATAGCTTGCTGTCTTAGCTGTGAGTCCATGATTTCAGGAAATGTGAGATAAATCAATATTTGATGAAGCAATTGATTTGCAATAGCTGGATTTGACTTCGTGAGCTGGAATGTGATTGGAACATTCTCTAACACCACGATTATCTTTGGTACTTTTAAGTCGACCTTTATTTTAAAAAGTCAACTTTTTTACTTTTCTCTCCAAATATATATATATATATATATATATATATATATCACATAAACCTTTGTATCACATCAATAATTTCTTATTACTATTTAAACAAAAAATTTATAATGAAACTCTTTACCAAAAGGGCCGTAATTTGTCCCCAAGAAGTAGCTTAATCGACTGTGAACCACGTCTCATGAAGCGAAAGTCACTAGTTCGAATCCCCCTTCCCCCTTTTCTTATGTGGACATGTCAAAAAAAAAAAAAAAAAAAAAGGTCGTAACTTTTGTCCGTCACTTTTGACAAAAGTAAAAAATAAATAAATAGTGAGAAACGC
The DNA here is from genome assembly GCA_036287905.1 of Corylus americana. Classification (NCBI taxonomy): domain Eukaryota; kingdom Viridiplantae; phylum Streptophyta; class Magnoliopsida; order Fagales; family Betulaceae; genus Corylus; species Corylus americana. Next base: position 19,450,167 of record CP125822.1, read on the forward strand.
TTCGTGAAACACCACAAGTCAAATTAAATTATTGGGTAGCCTGAAGGAGAAAAAAATTGTTAGCCCAATGAAAAAGTGAATTTTCTCTATTGACATGACACACTAACAAAATGAATCATAATTTTGGATAAAAGATAGTATTATAATAGGGACTTATTTGATATTTTTGCATACTACCGTGACCTAAAGCAATTGGAAGTATACCTATATATATGGACATATTTTACATTTCTGTTCCTTTATTTTTTATTTTTTATTTTTATTTTTTTAAAAAAAGGTTTGATATAGTAAATTATTTACTCCTGCCGAACAAATAATTTGATCGAATTCATTTGATGAACTTCGGCCTCTTAACCATTTCTCTTTTCATAATTGGTTTTTTGGGCTTCTTTAACTTTAAGAGCAACGAATGGAGCTAACTGGTTTCCAGCTTTGAACAATTCTCATCTCCATAGGCAGGGACCAATTGTTGGTCTTGAACAATTGGTCTTGTGCCCTTTGCGTGATTGAAAGGGCACAAGACCAATAACTGACTAAAGCCCTCGAGACCAATAACATATTACTTGCAAATTTGCAATGACGATGAAATTAATTGCATTTAATTACTGGTTTTCTTACTTTAAATAAAGACTTGACCTGTCTCACTTAAAAGAAGAAAAATGGGTTCAGCAGAAGGACTTTACAAATTTAATGGTATTTTGAAAATTAAAAAGATGAGAAAATGACAAAAAAGAATGTATAGCACGTCTAGAGTACTTGACCCTTCGGTCAATGGTTGTCTCATTTTCAATGTAGAGTACTTGACCCCTCAATCAACGGAGAACGAACTGTGTGAATTTGTCCAAAGCGATGGAGAAATTTTTTTTTCTTCACATCTCTTCCTACTTTCACGCTATCCCAATCCGTTGAACCACAAAAATTTATCTCCTTTTAACTCTCACTAAACTTTTTTAATATTTCCATACCAAGCAACTCCGGTATCAGAATTGTTCCTTACTTGAAAATTATATTCCCAACTGAACCAGATGAAGCACTCTTGTCTCAATTCCAAGTGGATTTTGTTATTATTCTTTCACGGAATCCTCCCTTTGTTTAAGAGCTCAACTTTGAAATCTGCAACAATTCCAGCTTTTGAAGATGAGTCTGATCGCTTGGCGCTGCTTGACTTCAAGAATGGGACTAGTGAAAACCCACTTCAAAACATGAGCTCATGGAATGACTCCACCATTTCTGCAACTGGTTTGGTATTACATGCAACCGCTCCAATAAAAGAGTCATGGTTCTCAACTTGCAAGCTCAAAGATTGGTTGGCATCTTAAAACCTTCTTTGGGAAATCTTACTTACCTTACAGGAATCAACCTGAGAAACAACAACATTTATGGAGAAATTCCTCAAGAAGTGGGAAAATTACGGCACCTGCAGCATCTCAACTTGAGTTCCAATTCCTTTGGTGGGAACCTTCCAAGTAATCTAAGTCACTGTACACAACTTAGAGTGCTTGATGTTGGTGTCAACAAACTTGTTGGGCAGATTCCAGAGCAGTTCAGTTCATTGTTAAAGTTGGTTTTCATGGGACTTGCTGAGAACAACCTTACAAGAAGTATCCCAGCGTGGATAGGAAACTTTTCTTCTTTGTATGTTCTTTCCCTTGTCGAGAACAATCTACAAGGGGGAATACCTAGTGAGCTCGGCCGTCTACCAGGCTTGGGATTTTTTCAAATTTCTATGAATAATCTATCTGGTACTATCTCTCCTCTGATTTATAATATATCTTCCATATATCATTTCACTGTTGCTCAAAACCAGCTACATGGAAGCCTTCCACCAAATGTTGGCCTTACTCTTCCTAACCTTGAAATATTTGGCGGGGGTGGTAATCGTTTCACAGGAACTATTCCCTTGTCACTGTCAAACGCTTCTAGACTTAGCTTGCTTGACTTTATTGGAAATGGTCTCACTGGGACGGTGCCTCAAAATCTAGCAAGTTTGCGTGGCTTGGTTAGACTTAATTTTGAAAACAATAGACTTGGAAATGGGAAAGTTGGTGACCTGAATTTTCTCAGTTTTTTGGCTAACTGTACTAGTTTGGAGACCTTGGGTCTTGCTGGTAATCAATTTGGTGGAGTACTGCCGAGCTCTATTGCCAACCTTTCCTCCCAGCTGAATTTTCTTACTTTTGGCGCGAATAGGATACATGGGGGCATCCCCATTGGGATTGGGAACCTTGTTAACTTAATCGTTCTGGGATTAGAAAATAACTATTTGGGTGGTCATCTCCCAGATGCTCTTGGGAAGCTTTGGCAGTTAGGGAAACTAGGTTTGTTCCATAACAAACTTTCAAGGCCGATCCCTTCCTCCTTAGGTAACTTAACTAAATTGATAATGCTCTTTATGGATGAGAACAGATTTGAGGGACGTATACCCCCAAGTCTAGGAAACTGTCGAAATTTGCTTCATCTAAATCTTTCTAGTAACAATCTCAATGGTTCCATACCAAAAGAGGTTATTGGTCTTTCTTCTCTTTCGATTTCATTGGTCATGTCTCATAATTCTTTGACAGGAACACTTCCATTTGAAGTGGGTTACTTACAAAATCTTCGAGAGTTAGATCTCTCGAAGAACAGATTAACTGGTGAAATTCCTACTTCCCTTGGTAGTTGTACTAGTTTGGTGAGTTTGCATTTGGAGGATAATTCCTTTGAAGGAGTAATTCCTACATCTTTGAAGACACTAAGAGGTTTAGAAGAAATTGATCTTTCTCATAATAACTTGTCAGGACAGATTCCTGAATTTCTTGGCAAGTTTTTGTCACTTAAGCATCTCAATCTTTCTCACAATGATCTTGAGGGGAAAGTGCCAAGTGAAGGGATTTTTTTGAATGTAAGCGCAATTTCAATCTTTGGAAATGGCAAGTTATGTGGTGGTGTCTTAGAATTACTTTTACCAAAATGCTACACAAAGAGTCCACATTCATACGCGAAACACCTTGCACTTGAAGTACTAACTCCAGTCATATTGGTAATTGTTCTATTGTGTTTTCTCCTCACATGTTGTATGGTGAAAAAATGGAAAAAGAGACCTTTGGCAGCGTCTTCCCTAAAAGATTGGCGATTGGCCTGTATATCTTATGCAGAACTCCAAGCATCAACTAATGGTTTCTCTGTGGACAATTTGATCGGTTATGGTAGTTTTGGTTCTGTATACAAAGGAGTTCTTTCTAGTAATGGAGCAATTGTTGCAGTTAAAGTGTTAAACCTTCAACGGCGAGGAGCTTCCAAGAGTTTCATTAATGAATGCAATGCTTTGAGAAGTTTACGCCATCGTAATCTCCTTAAGATTATCACTGCTTGCTCAAGCATTGATCATCAAGGGACTGACTTTAAGAGTCTAGTTTTTGAGTTCATGTCTAATGGAAGCCTAGACCAATGGCTGCATCCTATAGAGGATGAGCAACATCGATGCAAGAGATTGAGCTTTATTCAGAGATTGAACATAGCCATAGATGTTGCTTATGCATTGGAATATCTTCATCTCCATTGCGACACACCGGTTGTCCACTGCGATGTAAAGCCAAGCAATGTGCTCCTCAATGAGGATATGGTAGCCCATGTTGGCGACTTTGGATTAGCAAAGTTTGCCTTGGAAGCATCATATAATCTCTCCAAAAATCAATCCATGTCAGACTGCTTGTCAAGTGTGCTGAAGGGTTCCGTTGGGTACATTCCTCCAGGTATGTTTTTAGCTAGTAACGCAACTCAAAATAGAGGGCGAAGGCCTCCTTCGGCCTCCCTGATTCTTTCTACCAATTACATAAATGTTTCATTTTCTTTCTAGAAAAAAATCTCAAAATTGTTAAATAGTAATACATATGCATTAGTGGATATATTCTTAAGTTTAGAAGACTATAATATCTTAGTGATCATGTATCAATAAATTGCAGAGTATGGGATGGGTGGCCAAGTTTCCGTACTTGGAGACATTTACAGCTATGGGGTACTCTTGTTGGAGATGTTTACTGAGAAAAGACCTACCGATGACATGTTCAAAGATGGTCTGAGCATTCATAAGTTTACTGCAATGGCTTTGCCAGAATGTGTCATGGATATAGCGGACTCGTCAATGCCCTTTGAAGAAGATGAAGAAGTTGCTCATGATGATACAAATAACGATGGCATAGAAGAAAGCGCAATAATCGAAGAAGTTGATCGTCAATTCAATGCCGAAAGCAGAGTGGAGGATTACTTGGTCTCAGTGTTGCAGATTGGATTGCTATGCTCTACAACATCACCTCGTGAGCGGATGCTCACAAATGACATTGTCTCCAAACTGAGTGCAATTAGAGACGCATTTCTTAGATTTAAGAATGAGAAAAGAAGAAGAAGATGAGGAAGAAGAATGAGCTAGGTAAGCTAACTTGTTTATTTGATTGACAGCCATTCAGATCATCATAATGAAAAAAAAAAAAAACAAAAACAAAAACAAAAAAACAAAACAAAACAAAAACAAAAACAAAAAACCATTAAAAAAAAAAATCATTTCTATTAGGAGCATCACTCTACATGTTTTACGGAATAAAAGGGGATATAATCTCACTGTTTTACGTTCTTAAACAAAATTCCAGAAAGTATCTTATTTGAGATTGCGTTTTTTTTTTTTTTAAAAAAAAAAAAAAAAAAAAAATTGTATTCTTCTTCATATTCGAAGAAGAGATATAAATTTTATCATATTCAAATAGTAATCTAACTTTTTTACACGGTGATTATATCTTAATTTTGTCTTTTAATGAGATGCATATTATGTGCCAAATGTGAATCACCACTATAAACCGGATGATTCATAGTTATGAGAACCTTACCATGAATATAACCGCAAACCTTTGATATTGATTCACTGAATTGAACATCTATCCGGTTCAAGTCGTTGATCAAAGCATTGAAGATGTTGATATGCTTCATCACGTCCTCGCCTTCCTTCATCTCCAGCTTGAAGAGTTTCTTCTTGAGGAAGAGTTTATTTGACAAGGATTTCCCCAGATATATGACTTCTAGTTTGTCCCACATATCTTTGGCAGAGATTGCTGATATCACATGATTTAACACATCATCTGTGATATACATCTCAATGGTAGAGATTGCCCGTTGATCGATATCTGACCACTCGGGGTCAGTCATGCCCTCCGGTCTTTCTTCTAAGGCAACTAGCAGCCTTTGTTGAATAAGAACGCCACGCATCCGCCTTTGCCATAAGCCAAAATTGATCTTCTCATCAAATGGCTTTATTTCAACTTTCATAGATCCGCCTGATCCATAATTTGGACTCCACTTCTTTGAACTGTCACTTGAAGAAGCAACTTCATGAGTGGTTTCGGGGGTTTCTTGAGACATCCTTCTTGTTGTATAAACTTGACGCTATTGCTCCCACTCGAACGGAACACAAACCGAGCTTTGATACCAATTGTTAGGAAATTAGACGCCATTAATTCCTCTTCAGGATCTTGGGATCCAATCGGTCAAGAAAAACAACAATACACAAGTACGGTAAATAATATTTTACCAAAGATATAGCTCAGTATGTTCCCAGATAAGATTGGAGGAGTCACACCGGTCTCACTTAAAATCCAATCTTTCCTCGACAGAACATACACGTGTACTTTTGATTAGTACTATAAACACGCACAAACATACACAAGACAAGAAATTTATACGTGGTTCGGCTAATACTGCCTACATCCACCGAGTTGCAGAGATTTCACTACTTTGGGAGAAAATAACGGGGAGACTTTACAAGAGATATTTCAGAGAGAGATTGCACACAACTCTTCTATGTTGTGATCTGCAATTCTTATATGCCTAACACTAGACTTATCTCTCTATACCTTTTTTCTCTCAACCTTTCTTTCTTTTTTCTCTCTCTATACTTTTCTTGTCTTAGCGCTTTGAAACAATGAAGCTTGATGCTCCTTATATAGGTATAGAAGGGTTGGTGAGAATGGTTGATGAGAATGGTTGGTGAGAATGGTTGGTGGGAATGGTTGGTGCAACAACCATGAACTATTCATTCGACGGCTTGGTTGGTGCAACAACTTTTTACTATTCTTTTTACGTCTTCTAGAAGATACTACCATAGTTTACTCATTTGACTCCATTTTTCAACATCTTGATGGTGCACTTGGCACTTGGCACTTGGCACGAAGCATCATCGGGGCTTAAAGTGATCAAATCACGACTGTTTTTTTTTGGACGGTCGTGATCATACGATATGGTGGTTTCATCTCAGCCACATGATCCTTCTTAGGTGGATCCAACTGTTGTATTTATTGGATTGCTAGTAAAGTTAACTGTAAGATCAAATCAAGTTTGATCAAATGGTTGAGATCAAGTGACCGTTACTAACAATTACGATCTAACGGTTATAATCAAATAATCGTTAATAATAATTTAATCTACTCATTAAAAGTAAGTGTCTGTTAAAATAACACTATAAATTGTCCACTTCAAACCGGTAACACATAAAAACTATCTTCTCAGTCTTTCCAAAAATGTTCTATATTCTCAAAAATTCGAGTCTCTTCCTGCTTAGAATAAAAAATCTGAGTGTTCAAGTTTGGTTTTGTTTGTACAAAATGCAATTAAACTACTAAGGTGTTTTTGAGCTTCATTGTATCCCAAATAAATATTTGTTGTAACTCTTTACATACTAATTCAACAAATTTGATATGGGCAACTATTTTCTTAAGGAAAATGACTTTGTAATGCACCTTAAGCATTTAATTTTATGTTTTCTATTTATGTTCTAACCACTCATAGAATATCAGACAGATTATACTTTTCATTGTTCTTTTACAGCTTTGCAGTTTATGAAGAATGGTACAGTGGCCATAGTTGGTCCCCAACAATCAGTTATGGCCCATGTAATTTCACATATTGCGAATGAGCTCCAAGTCCCTCTCTTATCCTTTGCAGCCACAGACCCCACTCAGAATTCACTCCAATTGCCTTATTTTGTTAGGACAACACAAAGTGACCTCTTTCAGATGTCTGCGATAGCAGAAATTATAAGCTACTACAAATGGCGAGATGTAGTAGCAATCTATATTGATGATGATCATGGTAGAAATGGGATTGCTGCATTAAGTGACCAACTCGCCGATAAAGGTTGTAAAATCTCGTACAAAGCACCTATGAGCCCCAAAGTAGGCAGGAATGAAATCACCAATGCACTGCTTAAGGTGGCGTTGATGGAGTCTCGGGTAATAATCCTTCACATACTTGCTACTTGGGGTCTAGAGGTAGTTGATGTGGCACGAAACATAGGGATGATGGAAAGTGGGTATGTGTGGAAAGCTACTGATTGGCTCTCTACTGTACTTGACACAAAATCTTCCCTCCCTCTAGCAGCAAGGGATAGTATTCAAGGGGTTCTTACCTTGCGTATGCACACTCCAGATTCGGAATTCAAAAGGAAACTTGTTTCGAGATGGAGCAACTTGACTGACGGGCTTTTCGGACTAAATACTTATGGTTTGTATGCTTACGACACTGTTTGGCTTCTTGCTCATGCACTTGACACATTTTTAAATCAAGGGGGACATATTTCATTTTCCAGTGATCCAAGATTAACCAAGTTCCATGGAGGTAACTTGCATTTTGATGATATGAGAATCTTCGACGGTGGGAACATGTTGCTTACTAACATTTTAGAGGTGAATATAAGTGGTGTAAGTGGCCTAATAAAGTTCACTTCAGATAGGAACCTCATTGGTACTGCATATGAAGTCGTCAATGTAATTGGCACAGGGGTTAGGAGAATCGGTTACTGGTCCAAATCTTCCGGCTTGTCAGTTGTGCCTCCAGAAAAGCTCAACAAACAAATAAATCGTTCCCACTCAAATCAGCTATATGGTGTAGTATGGGCGGGACAAACAACTGAAAAGCCTCGTGGGTGGGTATTCTCAAGCAACGGAAGGCAATTGCGGGTTGGAGTCCCAATCAAAATTAATTTTCGTGAATTTGTTTCCCAAGTAGATGGTTCTGATATCTTTCATGGGTATTGCATTGATGTATTTAATGCTGCACTAGAAATATTACCATATGCAGTCCCGTATAAGTTCATTCCATTTGGAGATGGACATATCAATCCGATATTCACAGATCTTCTGTACAAGATTACAACGGGTGTAAGTATGAATTTTAATACATTTATTAATGTGATTTGGGGGTGTTTTTAGTTTTTGGTCAAAAAATGTTTTGATGCAAGATAAATGTGAAAACAATTTTTGTGCTTTATTTTTTTGAGCAGTGTTTTGTATTTTGGATTGTTTGATAATGTTTTTTTTACCAACTTAAGTATGCAATAATATGCTTTGTGATCCTAATTCATCGGATTTCCACTTCCATACAGGACTTTGATGCTGCGGTTGGCGACATTGCAATTACCACCAACCGAACAAAGATGGTGGATTTTACGCAGCCATATATCGAGACTGGGCTCGTCGTAGTGGCCCCAGTTCGAAAGCGGAACTCTAGTGCTTGGGCATTTCTAAGACCATTTACTCCAATGATGTGGTGTGTCACAGGTTTATTTGTTCTTGTTGTGGGAATAGTTTTTTGGATTTTAGAACACAAGAAAAATGACGATTTTTGTGGCTCTCCAAGAAAACAATGTGTCACGATCCTATGGTAAGTCCCTAACAAATATTATGCTTTCTCAAAATGTTTTAAGTTAGAATATTAATAATTACAAGAAAAAAGATAAAATATTAATTAAATTATTAAATTAATCATTTTTTTGCCAATTTAAATCTTAACTAGCTACCTCCTTTTTGTGGAGACATCTTACTTTCTTTTCTTTTTTTTTTTTTTTAAAAATAAATAAATAAATTTAAAAAAGAAAAAGAAAAAAAAAAGTCTTAACTACCTCTTTGGCTATATATTTGAGTAGTTTAGACACGACTACAACACTACAAGAAGATAAATTATGTACTTAAAACTTTTCCTTTACGCTTTGTAGATTCTTAAATCTTGATTGAAGTCCCCAAATTGCTAATTTCGTGATTTACTTTGCAGGTTTAGCTTTTCAACTTTGTTTAGTACTCATAGTAAGTAAAATGCACTACTTTGTCTTCATTAGCTACTTCTCACAGGCACAAAACATCTTATATATATAATATAATATAATATATATATGCAACTCCTTCCCTCTTTTATGTAGGAGAAAAGATTGACAGCTCTCTTGGTCGCTTCGTGCTTCTAATATGGCTTTTTGTAGTTCTAATACTCAACTCCAGTTACACTGCAAATCTGACCTCAATCCTCACAGTTGAACAACTTTCTTACTCTGTCAAAGGAATTGAAAGTTTAATAACAAGCAATGATCGCATTGGTTACCAGCGTGGTGCATATACTGAAAATTATTAATTGACGAGCTCAACATACATAAGTCCAGACTTGTTCCTCTTGACTCGGAAGAAGAATTTGAGAAAGCCTTGAACGATGGCCCCAACAAGGGTGGTGTTGCTGCAATAGTTGAATCGCGAGCACATATGGAGCTCTTCCTCTCCAGCAGATGTGAATTTGGTATAGTAGGTCAAGAGTTCACCAAAATGGGATGGGGTTTTGTAAGTATCATACCAAGTATTTCATTGTTCCTCTTGGTCTTGTGGATAGAGACCGTCTAGCAACACCGTGGTGGTGGCCACCAGGACTATCTAGTGATCCCGCAATGGTCGTTAGATTACCAGTGTGATTGCTAGTCACGCACGAGGCGGCCACCACCATGAAAACTACAACTTTTTTTTTTTTTTTTTTTTTTTTTTTTTTTTTTAAATGAAAACATTATTTAGGTTTTAGCTTTTAGAAACACTACTGATCAAAGCTTTATCAAACCAATTTTTTTTTTTTTTTTTTTAATGAATTCCACATATAACACTTTTTTTAAAAAAAAAAAAAAAAAAAAAATTAAAACTATCAAATCAATTCTTAATTTTCACTTCTTTTTCAAAACTCTTTTTAAAACCTATGCTACAGTGCTACTTCTCCAAACTTGAACATGGTTTTTGCGTTTGATAGGAGAAAAAATATTTCTATTAAATTGGTTATGGTAAAGGTTTAGATTGCATATTAATTAGACATAGTAAATATAATTTGACCCATGCATAATGATAAAGCATAATCAACCTGTCATGTTTAACTTGTTAGATTATGTCTATGAAAAATTGGTTATCGATCTTACTATTATCAGCTTATGATAATATACTTTTGTTGTACATTTCTCATTGATTAGGCTTTTTCACGGGAGTCGCCCCTAGCAATTGATATGTCAACTGCAATCTTAAAGCTGTCAGAGAGTGGAGAATTACAAAAGATTCATGACAAGTGGCTTGCAAGAAAAGCTTGCAACTTAGAAGGAACAAAGCAAGACATAGACCGCCTTTCACTTAAAAGTTTCTGGGGGCTCTTTTTATTGTGTGGCTTAGCTTGTGTGGTTGTTCTACTTTTGTATCTTGTTAAGATGGTTCACTAGTACATGAGACATTCTGGCCGGGGCTCGTAATCATTTCTCTCATTTGTTAAAGAAAAGGAACCATGGTCATAAAATGGAAGGGTCGGAAGAAAGCTTAGCGAAGAGAAACGAAGGAGAAGAGAAAACGAAGGAAGATGGTATCAAATGGAAGAGTCCAAGAACATGAATCTATAAATTTCTAATATTGATGTTATATTGGCTATGAGGCATAGTTAGTTCTAGACGAGTATCCTTCTTGTTGATAATTTAAGAGAGAGAAGAACCTACCTACGTAAGACAGATGGATCTCACAACTTCTTTCTAATAAAACTCGAACAGCTTAAAACCAAGAGAACAAAATGGCCCTTTAGGTCCTCTTTCCCATTATCATGACTGCTCCCTCATCTATGCTATTTATTTGACAGAAATTATATGCTAACACTCGTTCTTAAGCAGTGTGTGGAAAACCATGGACTCTTCTTGATCTTATCACTTTCCTAAACATGGGTTTAGTTTTCGTGGAAAAGGGGTACATACACAGTGTCCTGATCAATACGTTGGAGGAAGATATATACGCTTTTTTCGTTAAAAATTATTCCTTTAAAAAAGGTCATTTAAAATAAGATATCGATACATACATGTACATACCGTTAGATTCAATGAAACAAAATCTGAACCGTGAAATAGTTCATCTCCATTTCAAGGATCCTATTCCCTAGAAATTAAGCCACTACAATTGGAATAGATGAGTTCTTTCTAAATTTTTTGACCGAGTTTTTTTGCTTAGATATCAGAGGCAAGGAGAAGATGAGAAGTAGAAATAAAGAGAAAAATATATGTTTGATATTCTAAATTGATTGAAGTTTATTTTGAATTCAAATTCAAATTTGGGTGACATATAGAGATCTGAACCTGGTGGTAGTCCCCTGGTTTGATGGGAATACGACAGTTTCCTTCTATGATAATAGCAAGGAGATGAATTGGAAGTCTATTAAGAATATGTAATTGTGTAAAAGTAGGTACAGAAGGTGGATATATTTAGGCTTCATTGCAACTATCAAGACTCTTATTTGAAGATGATAAATCCAAATGTCTTCTCTTGTAACTGTTGATTGATTCATCTCACTACAAAAATTAATTTGTTTAGTTACGGACTAGTAGTAACGTGTATATGGGGTTACCACGTTACTAAAGTATTGTAACGTGTCTGGCGCGTAGTGAAATTGGACGTAACAAAATGAAATTTTGTAACGTGTCAGATAGTAACACGTTACAATTTGGTAACGTTTAGTAAAATTACACGTTACAATAAAATTGTAACGTGGTAATTGCTAACACGTTACCCATTAGTCACGTGGTAAGAAAGTACCACGTTACTACTGGTTGTAACGTGGCACATGCAGCCACGTTACTACTGGTTGTAACGTGGCACATGCAGCCACGTTACTACTGGTTGTAACGTGGCATATGTGCCACGTTACAACCAGTAGTAACGTGGCTGCATGTGCCACGTTACAACCAGTAGTAACGTGGCATATATGCCACGTTACAACTCGTAGTAACGTGGTATATATGCCACGTTACAATTTTTAGTAACGTGGCATGTATGCCACGTCACTAAAGTTTACAGGGAAAAAAAAAAATTTTTTTTTTGGTAATTTTCTCCAGCATACAACCTAATATACAAACCAACATTTCTCCTGCATCCAACATTTCTACTTATTTTCTCCTGCATCCAACCAACGACCCAACATCCAACATATATAACCCACATCTAACATCAATAATCAACCATGCATAATCATAACTAACATCGTGTAACTAAGTAATTATAACTTTATACAAACAACTAACGTACAAATTTGTAATAAAAAGTAAAATACAATACAACTAACGTGATTAATACAACATCATAATACACAAATCATCGTGATCAATCATCTGCGCCGCATTAACTGCAAAAAGATAAAACGAACAATCAATTAGCTAATTAGTTGACATTTGTAACTTTAAACTCCTAATAAATAATTATCACATATACAACCTCGACATACATATTAACTATGTATGCACAAACACATATTAATTATACAAAGCACAAACACATATTAACTGTACGAACAATACATGTTTATTCAATGAGACAACTTCAACAAATATGGTAACTATACAAAGCTTCATGCTCCATGCACATATATATATATATCTATATATATATATATACTTACGGGGTGCCTGAACGACGGGTATAATGTATTGACAAACGAGACTTCTGACCAACCGGCGTCTGATGTGTGGTTTCATTATGATCGTCCTCAGCTTCTACTCTTACGTCATCTACACATATTACGTTGCAATTGTGTTAAATGCGAACAAAATTTATTTGACTCATAAGATAACTGTGTTAATCAAATAAAAACAATAAAAATATATTGTTACCTGATTTGCTATCAACTGAGGATCTCACAATCACTCGGGCTGGGGACTCCGCATCTTGCGGATTCCGGATAGTCGTCACCTCCAAATCGGAGCCCATACGTCTCGACCCCTCAAGGCTGCGAATCCGAGCCTCATACGCTGCCATCTGAGCAGCCACCTGCTCAACAACCCGTGCAGACACCGCCGCAGTCACCGCAGCAGTAATTTCCTCACTCTGCTGCGTCAGCCGCTCATCCATTTCGTGCCGATGCTTCTCCCTCTCAGATTGAATGGCTCTTTCAAATTCTTCGCGCGATATCATCGGGCCGCCCCGGTTCTGCGACCGTGTTTGGGACGGTGTATAGTATGAGTAGCTAGTGCCGGGTGCGGGCAAGATATTCTTACTGACTCCACGGACACAACCCGCATACTCTGGGTTATTGTTGTGCGCCTGAGCATAAGCATCATCCGGTGTCCACCTAATTGTGCCTTGGGGCCCTTCTACCTGCTCCGCAGGGTCATTTGGCAATAACTCTTCCATCCGAGCCTATACATAAGCATTCACATTTACATACAATAAAATAAGACTCAATAAGTTAATACATAACAATAGATTCACGACAATAAGTTAATACACTTACGATTCTCTCTGCGGCCACCGGATTTGGACGGCTACCATCTGACTTTGTATGGGACTTGATATACGTCTTCGCTCGTGTAGGAGTCTTGCCTGAACTAATAAACTGCAATAAATTGAAAGCATCAATTAAATATTTATGATATATACTACGCAATATATCACAAATATGTATACTCATGGTAAGTAAGAGTAGTACCTCCTCATGTGCGACTCTTGCTAAGCTCTTCGAGCCTGTGTAATGCGGTATTTCATTCTGTTTGCGTATGTCTTTCATGTGCTGGCAATAAGCCTATGAATCCAATATGTAGACATAATTAATCGCTAAGCCATCAAAGAATAATTACAATTAACAAAAGTCAAATAGTTCGAAGTCATAACCTACTTGGTAATCGGGAGTACACCATTTTCCCAACAATATTTCCACATCTCTTGGGTTGTACTTTGAAATGGTGTGAGCCATCCTTGCCGACACTGTCCCAGGAGTGTCGTCGCTCTGAATCATGAGCTTCTGCCTCAACTTATGCCTCAAAAGCTTTTGCTTCTCCCCCATGTCTCTAAAAGCATCTTTTTTAATTGCCGCCATATCCGACCCAGGCATGATATAGAAGTAATTCTGCATCAATTAACAAGGCCCTAATTAAAGCGTTTGTTGTTTCACAAAATTTAATTTTAAACTGGTACAAATCATAAAGTACGAACATCTAAACTACACTTACCATCAATAACTCAAATAAATCTTCCTTGCTTTGTTCTGGTACATGCTTCCAAGGGTCGGATAGCTTGATAAAAGTCCCGGTCTTGCACGTCTTCCCTATCATCCATCTAAATTTTTTGCCGCTTTGTCCTACGGGCTGCCACGCGCCATTATACTCCATGACCACCCTTTTTCCATCAAGAATGTCCCACAACTTATGTGAGTCTTTTACGATCAACACCTCAAAGTTACCCGCCCTATCTGCAATGATGAAGTATATATTAGCACACAAATGGTTAGACATACATTATTTGAATTTATGTACTAATTAACTATATGTACCATCATGCATAAATATGTACACATTTATGGTTCGGAATATCATACATACATACCTATCGTGCGAACCTGGTCAATAGTCAATGCTGGCCAAGCAAGGTCATCATCATGCTCATCGTGCTGCTCACCTATCCCATCATTCATGTCTTCACCAGGCTGTGTCTCACTATTATCCATAGGTGCGCCGCTGTTTGGCTGCTGATCGAAAAAGCCATGCGGCAATGGGGGTGGCGGGGATGGCATACGCATGGAGGCGCCAGGGTCGTAAGGACTAGGCTTATATCGATACGCAAACTGTGTAAGGCCTGTCGGGCCTCTTGCCTCCGCGAGTATTTGGGATATCTCAGCTGAAGTGGAGATTAGGTCACAGGCATGATCGTCTCTGGCATGTAACTGCCCGTCTACATTATCCGGAAGTATTGGTCGATACCCTGATTGCTGCTGCATAAGCATAGCAACTTCCTGTGCCTCACTATCTGTCAGGACATGGTGTGATCTCGACGTAGAAGCGGCTCCCCGCCGTCCTCTTGACTTCCCCCGAGTACTCATAGGACCCTGTGAAATACAGCACGCACCCAGTTAGTTATGTGTATAGTGTGAAAAATATTCATTACATATATATGCACGCCATACGCGTAATATTACACATATTTAAATTGATATATATATATTTTCACCATGTATGTTCAGGGATTGCATCTGCCAATTCCTTAATTTGGTTAATTAATTGATAGGGTTAATCTGCACAATTACTGCATATCCTGACTATGAAATAAAGCATAGTGTTAATATTATAGAGCTGATAGCGTCTAGCATGCTTGACACATAAGAAGTAGTAGTGATGCATTTAGTGTTGTAAAACACAACCACTAATGCATATTCTGTTGTAGAGGCATATCTTAGCCATATATTTTTTAAGTTTTGATCTTTCTCTGGGGACTCACAATATTAATATTTAGCATGAGATCTTTCTAGGGCCTGTCACAAAGTTGTAAGCCCCAATATTTTTTTAATCAAAATTATTATTAATATTTTTTTATCAAGATTACAAGAGTACAATATTAATATTTTTTTATCAAGATTACAAGATTACAAGAGTAAATAAATAATAATTCATCAAATATCTAAAAATATATATATATTCATCAAATTCATCATATATATTAATGATAACGTGGTAAAATACCACGTTACCATATGATAACGTGGGCAAATACCACGTTATAATATGGTAACGTGGTAAAATGCCATGTTACCATATTGTAACGTGGTAAAATGCCACGTTACCATATTGTAACGTGCTATTTTGCCACGTTACTATTATGGTAACGTGCTATTTTTGCACGTCACTATATTGTAACGTGTAAAAAATACCACGTTACTATAAATTATGGTAACGTGTTATCTTTTAACACGTTACAATAGAGTGACGTGGCACCATTCGTATGACCAGTTGCCACGTCACTACACCCTAATATTTTTGTAGTGTCTTCAGTAGCTACACTTCTGTTTGAGTTCTTCTCCATTTGCCTTCTCTTGGAGCGGCTTTTAACTTCCTCTACCTTTTCATCAGCAAAACTAAGAAATGTCCGAAGACGTTTAGACCCTGAGCTTGAACCAGGAGGCTTAAGTTCCTCTTGATAGTGCCTGCTGAACTGGCACATCATCAGAAACAAATATACAATGAGAGCAAGCAAGCAAGCGGTTCCACATATGGCAAAAAGGCCCCAGAAGCTCTTAAGCTGAAGGCGATCCACTTCAAACTTTGTGCCTTGTTCAGTGCATGCACTTCTCATAAGCCATTTATCATGGATTCTCTGAAGGTCTCCGTTCTCCGACAGTTTTAAAATGGCAGTTGACATGTCTATTGCTAGAGGTGAATCCCGTGGAAAGGCCTGATCATGAGGCATTAATAATAAAACCAAGTTGTTATAAGACAATAACTACCAGAAAATGATGATACTAGTCCAGACTCCAGAGCAATTAAATTTCATTCCTTCACTAAAAACTAAAAACAGGTACATTGGACTACTGTAGAAGATTTTATATATCTCTATGCAGCATTGAAGAGATATGACAAACCCTCTTCTGGTCGTGATCGTGATCGTGACTACCAAATCTCGTTTGTTGGAGGTGGTCACAATTACGGGGGATGAGGTTCGGTGGAGTGGACCAACTACCTCATTACCCCCATTTTTTTTTTGTTGACGCAGCAATGCTACATCTCATTGTCACATCAGTGCATAAATTGTACGTACGGCTAGCATTTTTTGTGTTATGATAGGTCCACAAGAGCCTGACATGAATTCTAAAAACAAGTAGTGCAGGGAAGTGTAAACTTACAAATCCCCACCCGGCTTTGGTGAACTGTTGACCTACAATGCTGAATTCACATCGGGTTGAGAGGAAAAGGTCTACATATGCACGCTCATCAACAATTGCTGCAACACCACCCCTATGGGGGCCGTTTTTTAAGGCTTTAGTAAAATCTTCTGGTGAATTAAAAGGAAAAAGTCTGGACTCGCGAATGCCAAGTTCCTCAACTAAATAGTTTCGGGCATATGAACCTTGCTGGTAGCCAATGGGATCATTGCTGTTAATCAGAGTTTCAATGCCTTTAATGGGAGAAGAAAGCTGCTGCACTGTCAAGATTGAGGTCAAACTTGCAGTGTAGCTTGAGTTGATTATAAGTACCACAAATAACCATATTATTAGCACTAGCCGACCAAGAGTGCTGACTGTATTTTCCCCTACAGAAAGCAGAAAAATGTGTTACTTGATAAGTAAACGAAAGCCGCCACCAATACCTATTGCATTTAGAAAGTACAACTAAATTAGAGCCAATTCACTTACTATGGGAGAAGAACAAGGTTGAAAAGCTAAACCTGCAAAATTAATCGAAGCACAAATGTGAGTGATATGCGGATTAGACTAAGAAATATGATAGAAAGAAGAAAAATCCCAACACAAGACTCTGTCTTGATGCAATTTTCAATAACACTAGTGTTTTGTACTTTTTTCATTATAAATAGAAGCTCTACCCATCGACAGTTCCTAACAAATTGCTATCTCACATCTATGCAAACTCTGATTTCTACAGCAAAGAAGAGTAAGGGGGAGTTTTCTGCTTTCCCTGAATCAGATCGATAAAAGTCATCGGCATTGTCATGATCCTATCTCAACAAAGAAGAATGGAAAGGATAACTTCAGAGCAGATATTATTGTTGAGATGTTTACACATAGCTCGATGGATTTGAACCGAGCAAAGAGTAATAAAAAGTTGTCATAGGATGTGATATTCCCTCACCATAGAATAGTGACAACTTGTTTTTTTGGGGGACCCCGGAATTCATCATTTATTCTATGCTCCAAAATCCAAACAACTGCTCCCACAATGAGAAAAAAGATAGCTGTGGTACCCCACATCTGTAGAGTGAATGGCCTTAAAAATGCCCAAGCACTAGAATTTGACTTCCTAACTGGGGCCACTACTACCAGCCCAGACTCGATATATGGTTGTGTAAAATCCACTATTCTCGTTCGGTCGGTGATGATTGCGATGTCCCCTATTGCTGCATCATAGACCTATATGGAAGAAGAAAACCAAAGGGTCAGAAAACCAATACAACTTCACAAAGTTGTAAGCAAAATTTTGTTTTCCACTACTTACACCCGTTGTGATCAGCTGCACAAGGTCAGTGCCACTTGGGTTATTACGACCATCGCCAAATGGAAATAGTTGATATGGGACGGCATATGGCAACAAGTTCACTGCAGCAGTAAATACATCAATGCAATACCCTTTGAACATGTCACTGCTCACTTCTGACACCATTTCTCGAAAGCTAACTCTTTTTGGGACTCCAATTCTCAATTGTCTTCCGTTGTTTGGGAAAACCCACCCACGAGGTCGCTGTATTGTTTCTCCAGGCCAAATTACGACGCCTAGCCTTTGACTTGCACTGGAACGATTAGGTGGGTTTGTGTAAAGCATTTCTGGAGGGTCGAGTGATAACCCAGAATAATTAGACCAATAACCGATCCTCCTAAACCCTGTGCCAACGACATTAATGACTTCAAATGCAGGATAAATGAAGTTCCTATCCGAAGTAAAATTGATTGGTCCTGTTACACCAGTCATATTGACCTGCAAAATGCTCTTAAGCAGCAACTTTCCTCCATCAAAGATGTTCATAGCATCAAGATTCAAGCTCCCTCCTTGTACGTCAGTTAATCTAGAATCATTTGAGAACGAGATAACTCCCCCCTGATTAAAAAATGCATCAATTGCATGCGCAAGCAGCCAAACAGTGTCATAGGCATATAGACCATAAGTACTTAGTCCAAAAGAGCCATTAGTACTCTTTGCACGAGTCAAGTTACTCCACCTAGAAACAAATTTTCTCTTGACTTCTGAATCTGGTGTGTACATACGCAATGTAATAACTCCTTGAAAGTCATCCATTGCATCTGAAGCGACTGGAGAATTAGTATCTAGTATGGTAGAGAGCCAGTTAGTAGCAATCCACACATACCCAGTTGCCATCATCCCAAGGTACTTTGCAACGTTAAGAACCTCTGGACCCTGACCGGCATAAGTGTGAAGAACAATAATCCGAGACTCGGTTAAAGCAACCTTAACCAGCACATCGGTGACATTATCCCGGGTGGGTTCAGGGGGCATAGGTGCTTTGTATGAGATCTTACAACGTCTCTCAGCAAGCTTGTCTCCTAATGCAGTAATCCCATTTCTGCCTTGGTCATCGTCAACATAGATTGCAATTACCTCTTTCCATCCATAGTGGTCCACAATTTCTGCTATTGCAGCCATCTGAAATAGATCACTATGGGAAGTTCTAACAAAGAAAGGGAACTGAAGTGGAGACAGGGTGGCGTCTGTTGCTGAATATGACAATAGAGGAACTTGGAGCCCATTAGCAATGTGAGATACTACATGAGCTGTTACTGAAAGTTGGGGACCAATAATTGCTACGGTGTCTTTCTCCATGAACTGCAAGGCTGTTATGACAAATTAAAGTCAGAGAGGTTATAAACCACTTGTGATTCTAGGTGTGACAACTCAGTTCCACGTAAAGAAAAAGATTAGTTCACGTAGAGTGGGTGAATTATAAAGAAGGTCATTGGTGCTAACTCTCATATTGATTCATTACTAAGTGAGACTGAACTTTATAAGTGATTATAAGAAACTTCAATTGCAACTTAACTAGTTATTTTGGAGTAATAGCGCTAGATGTGATCAATGTTTTTCTTGGGCCGTTACAAATGGTATCAGATCAACGGAGTAATGTCATGTAGTACTAGAGCACTACATGATATGACATTGACGAGGACGTTGGAGACTTATAGCATGTTTGAGATTGTGTTTGAAAAATTGAGCTTTTAAGTCAAATAGCGTTTTTTGGCAAAAGCTTAATTTTTAAGCTTTGGTCAAAAGTGAGTTTTGACAATTTTTAAAGCAAAAAAGTCAAAGAAGTACTTTTGAAATTTTTTACCAAACAAGCCAGCTTTTGTTTGGCACAACTTTTTTCGGCATTAAAAATACTTTTTAAGCTCTCTAACACAATCACAATCAGGCCCTTGAGAGGGGAAAATTGTAACACCTTAGTCCAACATTGAAAAAATGATTAGCGAACATAAACTGAGTGGATTATAAATGAGCTCATAGGTACTAAGTCCCATATTGGTTCCTTATTAGGTGGGACTAAGTTTTATAAGTGATTATAAGGAGCTCCAATTACAACTTGGACTAGTTTTTTTGGAGTGATAGCGCATATGTGACTAGTGTTTTTTCGAATCATTACACTAGGTAACCTACCTTTAGAGTAAGAAGATGACAAGTGAAAAAATAGAAAAGAGATATCACAAAGAACTTACTCTCAACAATGCCAAGGAATCCGCTGTAATTGGAGTCCTGCATCGTAAGATTTATCTTAGTTCCAGCCAGAACAGTTGGATCAGAATTCACATCTTCAACTGCAGTTTCCATTGCGAGTTTCGCAACTTTGCCAATAGTAGACTTGTAAGAGAGAATAGCCCCTATATTTACAACATCAGGTCTTGTAGAAACATTTGTAACAACCCCATACGAGGAAATCCCATGGCAGAAAACCATTAACACCAGAAGCAACAGTGTATTCATGGTAAATTGCCTGATTACAAACCCCTAATTCTCAGCTTTCTCTGCAGACAACACAAAACTATATCATCGAGAAGAAATGAGAGAGCACTAATTGGAAACTCTAGTTTCAAACACTGACATATTCCAATTAAAAGATCCTATATTAGATTTAAGAAACACCTAAAAGTAGCAACATATGAATGAATTACTCAAGAACATGAAGCAAAGACTGTAGACATTGAACAATGTGCAGACTGAAGCTCAAAACTAAAACATCTACATTAAACAAATAAATTTATGTGAAATGACACAACCAAAAACAAAAAAGTGACCAACATGAGCTCAAAACCAAGTGTGTTTCTGCACAATAGATAAAACCCACAAATATCACAGAAAAGCAACAAAACAAATCTAACCACGAAAGTGCGAAAAAGGTTCGTTTAAGGAGAATCTCTACTGGTAAAAAGAAACCTTTTTTCCAACAGATTGAAAGGCAATAGGAAGGACATAATTGTGGGATTACAAAAAGTGCTGATTTTACATAAAGGGTATCAGAGAAATCTCGAGAAGTTTAGATTCCGCAGGTAAAAGGGAAAAAGATTTAACTTACACAGTAGCATAGTTAGCGGCCGTTCTTGACTCGCAGGCGAAACCCAGAAGTAGACCGTTAACGCTGTAATTAGAACCCAAGAGACAATCAACATCTGCTGAGGCAAAAATCAACAATAGTGGAATTATATCCTTAACCATACAGTGCATACAAAGTGTAACGGTGGGATTGGTAATGGTGCAACTTGCAACTGTCATGCAGCTATTGTATTGTATGGTGAAGATAAATTCTTTAGGCTATTTATTACCAATGTAGATGTGTTGGAGATACATGGGTATGGAGGTCAACATAATAGACAAGAGAAAGAGACATCATTGGTCATCACTCCTGCTGAGGTTAGTGTTACCTGACCTGGAAGGCTGGAAGAGGATAGGTAGGGGTGCAAAGGCGGGCGGTTTTTAACCGCTAACCGCTATAACCGCCTAGCGGTTAGCGGTTAGCGGTTATTGGGTCTACTAACCGTAACCGCTAACCGCCTTTTTATATAATATATTTTTATAATTATAATTATAAAAATATTTATACATATAACATAATCACTTGATCATTAAATCACAATTTTTTTAAAAAATAATTAAATCACAATTTGAGTATTAATATATTATCACTATAATTTATATGATTATATCATATAATTACTTGATCATTAAATTACAATTTTTTTAAAAAAATAATTAAATCACAATTTGAGTATTAATATATTATCACTATAATTTATATGATTATATCATATGAGATTGATCATTAAATCATTTGATTATATAATAACAAATTATACATATATAATATGACATAACTCATAAGTATATCAATTCATACTAATACAACAATTAAATATCTAGAGACTTATTTCCAATGTATATTATAAACTTATAAGTCTATATATGTTATAAGTCTATATAAGTCTACATATGTATATGAATAATATAAACGTATAATATCAATACTTAATCATATGATTCAATGACAATTCAAATATTTTATTCAAGACTTCAAGTGAATCATATTATTAATGTACAATGATGATATGATTCGTATAATATCAAATTAAGTAATTGACATTGGATTAAACAATGACCAATGTGTTACTTATAAACACAATTTAAGTATTAATGTATTATCATTATAATTTTAGTAATTTATATATTATCACTATAATTGATATGATTATATCACATGATGACTTGATCATTAAATCATATGATTATATAATAATAAATAATGCATATATAATATGACATAACTCATAAGTCATAAGTCTACAAGTTAATCATATGATTCATGTACAATGATAATCACAATTGATTCAATTGAATTAAACAATATATTACTTATAACTACAAGTCTACAATTTGATTAAAGCATTATTAGATACTTTAGGAATTTAGGATTTAGAAGATATTAAAAATACAAGAAAAAAAAATTAGGGTAAAAAAAAGCCCAAAAAAATAAGCCCAAAAAGCCCTAAAGAAAGCCCAAAAAGCCCAAAAAAAAAGCCCAATTTTAAAAAAGCGGTTAGCGGGCGGTTATCTATTTCGCTAACCGCTAACCGGTGGTTAACCGCTAACCGTTAGGCGGTTAGCGGTTGCGGTTAGTGAAATCTACTAACCGCTAAGGCGGTTACGGTTAGCGGTTATTGCCACTAACCGCTAACCGTAACCGCCTCTGCACCCCTAAGGATAGGGAATTTCGAGTGCTTTGGTGGTGGACCTGGTGGTCCTTTATACACTATGTATATTGTTCACCAATGTAGCATAATTTCCATGTGGTTTAAAAAGAAAATTGAAAGCCATGATGCTTTCTTTGGAAATTTTGCTGACCATTTTCATAATGTTTTTCAGATGAAACCATAAATAAATGAGTTTATTTCAATTTTATCTCACTTTATATATATTGATGGCACTACAAATGGGTGTTTAATTTTTTTTTTTTTTATAACAAAAATTGATTAACAGTATCATATCAACAAAGTTGGATAGAAATATAATAAAAGTGTGTTGTCTAATATTTTTTAAAATAAATTATCAATAGGAATAAGGATATCCTGAAATTCGCGGCCCAAATCGTCCAAATTGCAAATAGGCCTATTTGTCTGTCATTGGACAGTCCAGGATGGATATATATATATATATATATATATATATATATATATATATGGAGGCCTCACCAGTAATTTATCTTTTTGTGGGATTGCGTACAATTTGACGTTTCTCTTCTATTATTAGTTAACTAGCATGTAACCCGCGCTATGCACGGGATTCTTCATTATAATTTAATTTCAAAACTTAAACGCATCTCATCTTACTTTTTATTATAAGTTAAAATATATGTGTAAAAATACATACTAAAGGTTATACATCAGTAAATTACTGTACTAAACATGTATTTTTTTTATTTTTATTTTTGAAATATACCAAACATTTACTTAATGAAAAGTATAAAATAAAAAATAAAAATAGCAAAAAGGACACTTGAATTCTGATGATCAAAATATTAATAGAAAGTTAGTAGGAAACTCGGATATTGTTGATGTGATATTTATTATATTGTAATACAAATAAAATCCATAAAGTTCTAATGATTTCAGAAAAAATACAGAGTAAAATAAACAAAATCTTCTCTTTTCTTTTTAATACAAAATAAAACACACATTTCACTCAATATTTAATGCTATCAAATAAATTTCTTTCAATACTTCCAAAAAATGCTAGAAAATTTGAGTAAATCACAAAACCAAGAAAAACAAAATCTAATAAAATATTCAGATGAATTAAAACATAAAATCTTATTGGTGTGATACCTATTATATTTCAATACAATGAAACTTTCTAGAGAAACAAACATAAAAATAATTAATTTACACTCGTGAAGAATTTATACATAGATACACAAAGATAAATCCAAAAATGATATGATAAGTGTTCTACAAAAATGAAGAAGAATCATTTTGGAAGGAAAATTCTTTTTGGTTACCTCTACAAAAATGAAGAAGAAGTATCTATGTATCTATTTATACATATATACCCTAGCATATAACTCGCGTTATGCGCAGGGTTCTTTATTATCTTTGATTTTAAAATTTAAACGCATCTTCATTTTTTTTTTTTTATTAATTATAGGCTAAAATAATCATGTTAAAAAATCAATTATCACTCTTTCAATAAAAAGACATGCTAAAGGTTATATTTAAATACAAATAAAATTCACATAATTCTCAATATTTGAGAGAGAAAAAATTTATGAATACAAAATAAAATAAAATCTTTCAATCAAGATTTAATGCAATCAAATAAATCATCTATCTTATTTCAATACAAATAAAACCTATATAATTATGAATATTAAAAATAACAGGCAAAATAATATTGCTTTCAAAAGTAGAAAAAAAAAAAAAAACCTTAAAAATATGCTTGAAAATCCGAGTAAATTACACAAAAAAAAAAAAAAAATCTATAAACATTCAAATGAATTAAAACATAAGACCTTTAATTTTAGTTTAATTTATATAAATTAGAATATGTTAAAACATTATTGGTCTGGAAAAAAAAAAAAAAAAAAAGTTTAAGAAGAATAATTACCTCCAATTTGAATTTTTAGGCCAATAGATTATGTTTTTGTTAATGTTGGAGAGTGGAGAAAGAGAAAGATAGAGATGGAGAGAAAAAAGAGGAGAGATATTAATGTTGAAGAGTGGAGGTAGAAAGATGTCTTTTTTTTTTTTTGAAATTAAGAGAGAGAGAGATGTTGAATGAGAGTGAAAGACTTGGAGAGAAAAAAGAGAAAGAGACGTGGAGAGAGAGGAAAAAAAGGAGAGAGAGAGAGAGAGAGAGAGAGAGATGAACCAGTTCAAGAGAGAGATGTGGAATGAGAGTGCTTGGAGAGAAAAAATAAAAAAATAATAAAATAAAATAAAATAAAAGAGTGAGAGAGAGAGAGAGAGAGAGAGAGAGAGGAAAAAAAGAGAGATAGAGAGAGAAAAAAAATGAACCGTTCACTTTTTAAAATAATAAGTTAAAAAATCAGTTTACTCTTTAAAAAAGTTAGTCTTTCAATCAAGATTTAATGCAATCAAATAAATCATCTATCTTATTACAATACAAATAAAACCTATATAATTCCAAATATTAAAAAATAAAAAAAAATAAAAATAATATTGCTTTCAAAAGTAGAGAAAAAAATGCTTGAAAATCCGAGTAAATTAGACCAAAAAAAAAAAATCCATAAACATTCAAATGAATTAAAAGATAAGACCCTTAATTTTAGTTTCATTTATATAAATTAGAATATGTTAAAACTTTGTTGGTTTGGAAAAAAAAAAAAAAGGTTAAGAAGAATAATTACCTCCAATTTGAATTTTTAGGCCAATAGATTATGTTTTTGTTAATGTTGGAGAGTGGAGAAAGAGAAAGATAGAGATGGAGAGAAAAAAGAGGAGAGATATTAATGTTGGAGAGTGGAGGTAGAAAGATGTCTTCTTTTTTTTTGAAATTAAGAGAGAGAGAGATGTTGAATGAGAGTGAAAGACTTGGAGAGAAAAAAGAGAAAGAGACGTGGAGAGAGAGGAAAAAAGGAGAGAGAGAGATATGAACCGGTTCAAGAGAGAGATGTGGAATGAGAGTGCTTGGAGAGAAAAAATAAAAAAATAAAATAAAAGAGTGAGAGAGAGAGAGAGAGAGAGAGAGAGAGAGGAAAAAAAGAGAGATAGAGAGAGAAAAAAATGAACCGTTCACTTTTTAAAATAATAAATTAAAAAATCAGTTTACTCTTTAAAAAAGTTGGTCTTTCAATCAAGATTTAATGCAATCAAATAAATCATCTATCTTATTTCAATACAAATAAAACCTATATAATTCCAAATATTAAAAAAAAAAAAAAAAAAATAAGAAGCAAAATAATATTGCTTTCAAAAGTAGAGAAAAAATGCTTGAAAATCCGAGTAAATTAGACCAAAAAAAAAAAATCCATAAACATTCAAATGAATTAAAAGATAGGACCCTTAATTTTAGTTTAATTTATATAAATTAGAATATGTTAAAACTTTGTTGGTTTGGAAAAAAAAAAAAAAAAGGTTAAGAAGAATAATTACCTCCAATTTGAATTTTTAGGCCAATAGATTATGTTTTTGTTAATGTTGGAGAGTGGAGAAAGAGAAAGATAGAGATTGAGAGAAAAAAGAGGAGAGATATTAATGTTGGAGAGTGAAGGGAGAGAGCTGTCTTTTTCTTTGAAATTAAGAGAGAGAGAGAGACGTGGAGAGAGAGGAAAAAAAAGGGGAGAGAGAGAGAGAGAGAGAGAGATATGAACCGGTGAGAGAGATGTGGAATGAGAGTGAGATGTGGAATGAGAGTGAATGACTTGTAGAGAGAAAAGAGAGAGAGAGAGAGGAAAAAAAGAGAGATAGAGAGAGAGGAAAAATATGAACCGTTCAATTTTTAAAATAATGAGTTAAAAAATCGGTTTACTCTTTAAAAAAATTGGTCTTTCAATCAAGATTTAATATAATCAAATAAATCATCTATCTTATTTCAATACAAATAATATTTCTTCATTAAGACAATTAAATATATTACAAATAAAATTCCTACATTTTAATTGTCTCACAATATTGATATATAAAGAGAGAGAGAATTTCGGAACCTTTTGTTTTCTTCATTAAAATAATTAAATGCATTACAAATAAAACTCCTGGGTTTTAAGTGCCCAAAACTATTTCATTCTTTAAAACGCCACGTGTCGCAATTATAGGCATTCTCTACATTATAGGCATTCTAAGCACTCTCTACGTTAAAACTCAGTTTTTATATATATTTGAATAAAAATAATTATAAATTTGAAAAAAATATAGGGGACACAAACGAAAACAAAAAGTACGAGAAGATAAAAAGAAAAATAGAGAGAGAAAGAGAAAATTTGGGAACCTTTTGTAATAAATCATCTATCTTATTTCAATACAAATAAAACCTATATAATTATGAATATTAAAAATAAAAGGCAAAATAATATTGCTTTCAAAAGTAGAGAAAAAAAAAAAAAAACCCTTAAAAATATGCTTGAAAATCCGAGTAAATTACAAAAAAAAACAAATCTATAATCATTCAAATGAATTAAAACATAAGACCTTTAATTTTAGTTTAATTTATCATTATTGGTCTGAAAAAAATAATAATAATAATAATTATCTCCAATTTGAATTTTTAGGCCAATAGATTATGTTTTTGTTAATGTTGGAGAGTGGAGAAAGAGAAAGATAGAGATGGAGAGAAAAAAGAGGAGAGATATTAATGTTGGAGAGTGGAGGTAGAAAGATGTCTTTTTTTTTTTGCAATTAAGAGAGAGAGATGTTGAATGAGAGTGAAAGACTTGGAGAGAAAAAAAGAGAAAGAGACGTGGAGAGAGAGGAAAAAAAGGAGAGAGAGAGAGATATGAACCGGTTCAAGAGAGAGATGTGGAATGAGAGTGCCTGGAGAGAAAAAATAAAAAAATAATAAAAAAATAAAATAAAAGAGTGAGAGAGAGAGAGAGAGAGAGGAAAAAAAGAGAGATAGAGAGAGAGAAAAAAATGAACCGTTCACTTTTGAAAATAATAAGTTAAAAAATCAGTTTACTCTTTAAAAACGTTGGTCTTTCAAGCAAGATTTAATGCAATCAAATAAATCATCTATCTTATTTCAATACAAATAAAACCTATATAATTCCAAATATTAAAAAAAAAAAAAAAAAAAAAAAAAATAATAATGTTGCTTTCAAAAGTAGAGAAAAAATGCTTGAAAATCCGAGTAAATTAGACCAAAAAAAAAAAATCCATAAACATTCAAATGAATTAAAAGATAAGACCCTTAATTTTAGTTTAATTTATATAAATTAGAATATGTTAAAACTTTGTTGGTTTGGAAAAAAAAAAAAAAAGGTTAAGAAGAATAATTACCTCCAATTTGAATTTTTAGGCCAATAGATTATGTTTTTGTTAATGTTGGAGAGTGGAGAAAGAGAAAGATAGAGATGGAGAGAAAAAAGAGGAGAGATATTAATGTTGGAGAGTGGAGGTAGAAAGATGTCTTTTTTTTTT
The DNA here is from genome assembly GCA_036287905.1 of Corylus americana. NCBI lineage: Eukaryota > Viridiplantae > Streptophyta > Magnoliopsida > Fagales > Betulaceae > Corylus > Corylus americana. Next base: position 19,478,574 of record CP125822.1, read on the forward strand.
TTGAAATTAAGAGAGAGAGAGAGATGTTGAATGAGAGTGAAAGACTTGGAGAGAAAAAAGAGAAAGAGACGTGGAGAGAGAGGAAAAAAAGGAGAGAGAGAGATATGAACCGGTTCAAGAGAGAGATGTGGAATGAGAGTGCTTGGAGAGAAAAAATAAAAAAAAATAAAATAAAAGAGTGAGAGAGAGAGAGAGAGAGAGAGAGAGAGAGAGGAAAAAAAGAGAGATAGAGAGAGAAAAAAAAATGAACCGTTCACTTTTTAAAATAATAAGTTAAAAAATCAGTTTACTCTTTAAAAAAGTTAGTCTTTCAATCAAGATTTAATGCAATCAAATAAATCATCTATCTTATTTCAATACAAATAAAACCTATATAATTCCAAATATTAAAAAATAAAAAAAAATAAAAATAAAAAAGCAAAATAATATTGCTTTCAAAAG